>JAPZDV010000014.1:5501575-5528314 GCA_029814665.1 Acanthurus lineatus
GTTTCAAAAAGACATCAACCCACCTCATACTCAAGATATATATATCATATATATATATATATATATAAATATAATTTTTTTTTTTACCTTTATAGGAATTGCACTTAAGTTGATATAGAAATGTTACATGTAGCCATAACAGTCTAGTAAGGAAATGACATCATTTTATTGTAGTGCAGCCTAAAATTCAGAAGACAACACCAGAAGGTATCTGGTCTCTTATCATGATATTTATAAAATGTTAATAACTTAGTCTGATCTTTCTGTCTTTATATGTACCACCTCAAACACTCTTCTCTTTTGCAGTCTGTTTGTCTGTTTTGATGATTAATAACTTGTCTGTATTTTTTGCGTAGTTTCTGTATCTTATTTTAGAAAATCTAGACATTGTTGCAGATGGTGATGTCACAAGGCTACAGCCTTTGTATAATTATGCTACTTTTGACTTGTTTTCTGATACATTTTGCTGTATAATTTTGTAATCAAACAACTTTCCTTAAACACATTTCTTGCTCTCTTAAGACCCTTTTCTAGTCCCACTGCATGTTTGTCTTTAAAGTGTTTTTTTAAATGCAAAACTTATTTATTCAATTTAAAATCAAGTCAGTTTTTCATAATGCCTATTAATACCTTATGTGATTGGATTGAGTATACAATTCATAATAGTAAAAGGTACTTACAGGAAATAAGTGATATCTTTTATTCATTATTGGCGGGTCTACCGTATGCCCTAAATGTTCAAAAGAGTATTAATTACATTTTACACAACAAGTAGAAAATGCGGTTCTCTATTGAGTCAGTGATAGCAAAAGTAACTTCAGCTGCTCCAGACGAAACCAGACTGGTTGCTAAACACATCAAAGGATGTAAGCAAATATCACTTGGAATCGTTTCGAGCGTCTGCTAAGCTAATAAGTAATCTGATGTACACAAGAAAGTCATGGTTTCTTTAGAACGGTGGGAAGATCTGAGCTCTTGTCCTGAGTGACTGTAGTCATTTCGTTTCCATCTTTACGCTTTTCAGTGCCTGTGGTGTGGTGAGGTGCAGGGTCAGAGATGTAGGGCACCGAGTGGAGGGCATGAGAGAGGGAGGGTAAGGGGTTTGGACTCTGGTCAAAGCAGCTTAGACCTATGACCATGACCAATACTGAGGACACGAATGGAGAGACAGTGGATCCCCAACAATTTTGGCTTGTGACCCCTTGAAACAAAGCTGTGTCTACATGTGTCTACATTTATCATCATCCCTCCGATTGTAGTCTCTCCCAGCAAAGGCATATTATTCTGACAGATCCAGTGTGCATAAATGGACAAATGTCTGTTTTGTTTTCTATTATAAAGAAAATCCCATAAAACTGTAATGTATATTCTTTATCACCATCTTGTCCTTCCTCTAGCACCTTTTAGGGAAACCCCGGTGTGGTGGTATCCCTTCGCGATGCGAAGATGGCGACCCTGCTCCCTCCCCCAGGCACCGATGTTTTCCGCCGCTTCACCAAGGAATCATTGGCGGAGATCGAGAGGCTCAAGGAGGAAAGTAAAAAGGCTGCAGAAGTAGGGGGCCATGAAGAGGAGGAGGGAGAGAAGATGGCCCCACATGCTGATCTAGAGGCCGGCAAGAGTCTGCCCCTGATCTACGGAGATCCTCCTCCAGAGCTGCTTAACACACCTCTGGAGGACCTGGACCCGTTCTACAAAGCACAGAGCGTCAGTCTGAACACATCTGGGCTCACATGAATATATATTCAGTGTTTAATGAGCTTGATTCTGTCCTTATGTAACCTTAAAGTATGGCAGGATATATGACTTAAATTTCAGTTATTACAGCTGCAGGCAGTATCCCTTACACATATGTATTCAATTCCATCTGTGGTATTCATATGTTACAGTTAAATGTTTAAGTATCTTATCAAGCTTGTCATCACTGTATATTTATTGAATTGTAGTGAGTATCTTTGGATTATATATGAGCTTCAATTTTTACAGAAAATCTCTGTGTTACTTTTAGACATTCGTTGTGATCACCAGAGGAAACACAATCTTCAGGTTCAATGCTGAACCGGCTTGCTACATTCTGAGCCCCTTTAGTTTGGTTAGGAGAGGAGCCATCAAAATTCTCATACATTCATATCCTTTGAAGTACTGAGGGGTGATTAAGTTCATGGTCTAAGGTAGAATAAGTTTTACAGAACTCATTTTATGTACACATGTAACATTGAAATCTACGGATGATCTATAAGGATTATTTTTTATAATTAATTGCTTCTACATTATATGCACATGCAGTTAAACTCTTTGAAAGACCATGCAGAAATTTTGAAGTAAAAAACTTGAATCTTGAACCTCCTTGGGTGAGCCCTTGAGATGACTGCATGATGACTCATATTGTCCATTTTCTCAAAGAGCAATAAAATCGTTAAGTTATTCCCTGCACATGCTTGTAATTTAGAAGCGGGTAATTAACAGTTCTCAGAATTAGTTAAAAGTCCTAGGTGACATAGATGTTAAATAAAGAGGGGAAATATATATTTAATAAATAAAATGTCCATTTATGTTTCCTTAATCCTGAATTAAATTATTTAGCATGTTCATCATGATTACAATTTTGGCGAATTGTGTATTCATGACGATGAGCAACCCACCAGCATGGAGTAAAACTGTTGAGTGAGTATTTCATTGCATCTTGGTTTACAATAATTATTGTTTTGTGACATTAAAACTTCTTCAACTAACTCATGATGTACAATTTCTCACCAGGTATGTTTTTACTGGTATCTACACCTTTGAGGCAACAGTCAAAGTGTTGTCCAGAGGTTTCTGTGTTGGATCTTTTACATTCCTTCGAGATCCATGGAATTGGCTGGATTTCATGGTGATCAGCATGGCGTAAGTGTCTTGAGATTACTTTAATGTAACAACATAGTTGGATTTGTTCTCAGAAAAATTATTTTAATGTTACTATCATGACATATTTTAGGTGCATAAATTGCTGCTAAATAGAGCCGATGAAATACTAAACATTTCTGAGACAAATTATCAGCTGCTATAAAACCTATTTTGTGCAGATTTGTATAATTTTTTATATGGACAGTTTCTATACTGGAGTTAATTTAAATGGGAGAACAAGTGGATAATATGTTGAGTATCTGGCTGTTGCCTTTGAACATCTGTTGCATGTTTCTCCACAGATACATCACTGAGTTTGTTGACCTTGGCAATGTGTCAGCCCTCAGGACGTTTCGTGTGCTACGAGCCCTTAAAACAATTACTGTGATTCCTGGTATTCTAAATTATTTATTTTATTTTTGTATATTTTTTGTATGTGCTACTGAGTATATTACTTAGTATGAGGGTATTATCTCAACCTCAAGTTTTATGATCCTGCAATGGCATCATATTTGTCAGGAGAATGATTTTGAGTAACTAGTTGATGAATAATTTGAAACACTTTTCATTTGTTCCTGAGAAGCTGTTTGACTTTCAGAGGTACTGACATATTTGTTGTGTTTTGTCAGGTTTGAAAACCATCGTGGCTGCTTTGATCCAGTCAGTGAAGAAAATGGTGGACGTCATGATTCTGACCGTCTTTGCTCTTGCTGTTTTTGCCCTCGTCGGCCTTCAACTTTTTATGGGAAACCTGCGTCAAAAATGTGTGCGATGGCCCATCGAAACAAATGAAACTGCATTTGAATTCTTCAACACAACTGCTGCATTTAATGACACTGAGTTCTTTAACAACACCATGTCGCTCAATGGTACAACATATTCCAACAGTACCTTCAATTTCAATGAATACATTGAGAACACAGGTATGTTTTACATATTATATGTCTTTTATTTTAAGCTGATGTTGTCCTCAGTGAAACAGATTTCACATTTTCTTTTCCTGTTTGGTTTTAGAGAATCACTATTATTTGGATGGCAGCCCAGATGCTTTACTTTGTGGCAACAGCTCAGATGCTGGGTATGTATCATCCAAACCAAGACTGCCATTAATATATATCACAACAGTTTGGTGTTAAATGTGATTTGGAGGCTATGAAGAGCTATGGTAGCATGCTGACTCTCTGTTGATAGAAAGTGCCCTGAAGGATATACATGCATGAAGGCTGGGAGGAACCCAAACTTTGGCTACACCAGTTTTGACTCTTTCGGCTGGTCCTTCTTGGCCCTCTTCAGGCTCATGACCCAGGACTACTGGGAGAACCTTTTCCAGCTGGTTGGCACTTCTTTCCTCAGTTGAAAACAGATTACTGACCTCTGACGTTTCTTTTCAGATATACAGTTCTGAGTAGAAATCTGTCCTTAGTTCTCGTAGCTTTTTTTTTGCTCCAAACACAGATCCTTCGGGCAGCTGGTAAGACATACATGCTGTTCTTTGTGGTGATTATCTTTCTGGGCTCCTTCTACCTCATCAACCTCATCCTGGCTGTGGTAGCAATGGCTTACGATGAACAGAATGAGGCAACTCTGCGAGAGGCCATTGAGAAAGAGGAGGAGTTTCAGCGGCTACTAGAACAACTGAAGAATCAGGAACAGGTAACAGTGTGCACCTGTGTTTACTTAGACATACCTGCTCATGACTTCATTAAAGGCAGTGTATAAGATCAAATCCGATGGGTTTAAAGTCAGTTCCTAGTTTTGTTTTTTTGTTTTTTTTTTTAACTTGATGACAGTGTTGTTGGTATAATATGTTTATAGAATTTTTTCAAGGTTCTGAAATGGTTTTGAAGCAGAGCGTTAATTGTTTTTAAATATTTTTATCGTTTTATGTAAGTTGAAAGGCATGTATTTTTTATGCATTGTAGCAGGCTCAAATGCTTGGGAGCCGAGCCACCCTAACCAGCAGAAAGTCGCTCAGTCGTCATACCATATCTGAGATGGCAGATGATGAACAGAGCCTTGAGCAGGATGAAGCCATCAAGGACTGTAATGGGAGACTGGTTCCCCGTTTGATAGTCAGAGCGCCCACCATGGAGCAGGTTAATCAGTCATTCTGGTTAAAGTTAATTTGGATAGCACTCTAAGAAAAATGGCAATTTTCAGATAAACTTTCTTAAGGCAACATTTTTCAAAATTTAAACAGAAATGCTTTTGTTTTTTCATTTGATTTACGTCTGAAGTTTCATGGTGAGCTTACAACTGACAGATTTTACCAACATATTTCTGCAGTCTGCTGCTGAATATGAACTCAAAGAGAGGTCAGTAGGCTCTGTGCACAGTATGCTTCATCTGGATGAACCAGGCCTGACTCAGAGGTCTGCAAGTGTTACGACTGTGCTCACTGCAGCTGCCATTGAAGGTAGGGTGCCAGTGGTTATTGAAATATTGTTCAATTGTCATAGATTATTTATAGATATAGCTTTTATTTTTTTTTATCTTTGGCTCAGCTAAAATAAGAAGATGACACAACATCATTAAGTCTATTTCAGGGTACTGTTTTTTTATGCTAAGAGGCTCGTTGTAAACATCATGAAGTGTCAAGTTCCTCCAGGGAATGAAGCAATACACAAGGCTTAGTTGCAGGTTCTTAGTGGAGATGCACTAATGTGATTTCTAATTGCTTAGATTATCAAGCAGATGTAAACATGATACACTCATTTATCCAGGGCCAATACAGTAGCATTGTCTTGAGCTTGCCATAGTTTAGCTAATCACATTGTGTGCTGGAGAAATCCTTGTCAACATTCAGTGTCACGCCCTCATGGTGTAAAGCTTTGAATATTTCTACTCAGCTATAAATTGGCACAGACGAGACATGAATTTTTAATGTAGCTAATCATTCCTCTCTGTTAGCTCTGTCATCTCTTTGAATGTGACATAACCAGTATGATTTAAATCAGGGGTTCTCAACTATATTATTGACAACCCAGTGATGGCAGACAATCAGACAAAACTGTTAATGCCTTACACTGTGTTTCCATCTCCATACGACCATTAAAAGGTAATCCATATTTTATCAGCTCTGTATATTTTGACTGTTTCCTCCTTAATTCCAGCGTTTGAAATATTTTTTCCTTCATAACAAAGACATGATCCACCTTCTGCCTCTAATCATGCCTTTGCTATCAAAGAAAAACAAATTTAGCTTGGCATACTGCTTGACAACGCCTGACAACCAGTTGAAAACAACATAACAAGGGTGTTAGTATCACTCGTGGCTGGGATCGGCTAGTTATTTGTCCCTTCAGCCCACTAGATGGAGCTGTAAGACCCATCAGCAATTATGGCTCACTGGTTAAAAATGCTTTCTTTAAATGACTTCATACTACCAAATTGTTTCTCCTGTCTGTCTTTGTCTAGAGTTGGAGGAGGCTCAGAGGCCGTGTCCACCTGGCTGGTACAAGTTTGCCGACGTGTTCCTGAAGTGGGACTGCTGCGGGCCATGGGTGGTCTTCAAAAAGTGGGTGCACTTTGTGGTGATGGACCCTTTTGTCGACTTGGCCATCACCATCTGCATTGTTCTCAACACCCTCTTCATGGCCATGGAGCACTACCCCATGACCCCAGAGTTTGACAACATGCTCTCAGTGGGGAATCTGGTGAATATTGGCCACATTCAACTTTAAATCACGTCAGAAATGTTCTCACATCTCAGACCTAATTTTTTTTCAGTTTCTGTAAAGAAAATCTATCCCCCTACAGGTTTTCACTGGTATCTTCACAGCAGAAATGTTCTTCAAGCTCATTGCCATGGATCCCTACTACTACTTTCAAGTTGGCTGGAACATTTTTGACAGCATCATTGTCTCTCTCAGCCTGGTAGAGTTGGGGCTGGCAAATGTCCAGGGCCTGTCTGTCCTTAGGTCCTTCCGTCTGGTGAGAAACATGATTCAACTTATCTATATACACATGCAACAGTAAGGTGACTTCTAAAGTTATTAATCATTCTCTCTTTATGTCTTTATGTCCTGTGTTGGAGGTAGCTCCGTGTCTTCAAACTAGCCAAGTCATGGCCCACACTCAACACACTGATCAAGATCATTGGTAACTCTGTAGGAGCTTTGGGAAACCTGACTTTGGTGCTGGCCATCATTGTCTTTATTTTCGCCGTGGTGGGGATGCAGCTCTTTGGCAAGAACTATAAAGACTGCGTATGCAAAATCGCCGAAGACTGCGAACTGCCTCGCTGGCACATGAACGACTTCTTTCACTCGTTCCTCATTGTGTTCCGCATCTTGTGTGGGGAGTGGATCGAGACCATGTGGGACTGCATGGAGGTGTCCGGAGCTGCGATGTGTTTAATTGTCTTCATGATGGTCATGGTCATTGGAAATCTAGTGGTGAGTGTGTATATAATTTATCTTTGACAGTTACTTATCTTATCCAGACGGAAAACAAAAATATAGGGGTCCATTCTGGTAGGGGCACATGTTGCTTCAGCTACCAGAGTGAGGATGGAATAATCCGGAAAGGCGAGTTTAAGAAGATCAATAAGCACTGAAGGCTCCTCAGATGCCAAAATGCTACACAACAATTTCTAATACTATGAGCAATGACTTTATAACTCTTAAAAGTTTTACTGGCAAAAATCATTTTTATCCTTCATCTTGAAAATCTTAAGGAAATAGATGGAATCGCTTTATTTACATTTGCTTAAGAATCTACAAATCTCTGAACATATATCACTATGAAGCTGTAAAATTGGCAAAATATTTTGAAAAATCTTTCATACTCTAGCAGGTTTCTTATTATAATGCATGATGAAGATTTTGAGGCCTGCGTGTCCCAGCAGTGTATTGTAAAATCCCCAGCTGAGGGATGCCAAGGTCAGACACACACAGCTGCTGGAGAAAATTGTATCCACCAGGGGGCATTACAGTATCTTAATACATAAACACAAAAGACAGTTCAACCTATATATGCATATTTTTGAAGCATCAGTATTTGATTTGAAAGGGTAAATAATAGAAGTTCACAGACGCTAATATAAAGAATATGTCAAATTATTATTTAATTGGCTTTTTCTTACTTAAAAATCAGTTGGAATTACCCTTTTTCAAATAGTGTCTGGGTCAATTTGGATGAAGAGGCGTCCAAGTTTGTGATGCTCAGTTAAGAATCCTGCGTGTCTGGAGTATGGAAATACTGTCCCTGACATTTTATCTTGGCTTCACAGAACAAGGACGTACATATCACACAGATGATCACTCTCAGCCATCATTTCAGCATCATATTTAATGACTAGAGCCCAAACCATTTCCTGTTGGGTTATTCATAGAAATGGAAAGGAAATGGCTCATCGTCAAGCTGACAAAAGTACTGCAAAGGCCACACTGTGCCAAAGCTATTGTGGCTGTTTTGCGTCTCACACTGATCCCCAACCCTCCACCCTTACTCCAGTGTATCCTCACCTCGCACATAACACGCAGACCATTTCCACTGACATAAAGGCAAACAGTATACTTACGCACTGCATGGGAGGGGGTTTCTATTTAAAACAAATGACTTGAGCCCCCAAACAGTGATTTTGACCTTGAGTATGTGCTAAGATCTGTCTCAAGTAAGCATGCTGCCACTGAGGGAACAAACACAGACAGCTGAGCGAGCAGAGCTCAGGTGGCAGTGAGACTGGGTGTTAAGGAAAAGTCATTTGATAGCAGATTGAACTGTAATTGATGAAGAGGTAACCATGCTGGGCCATCAGCACCACAGCACTTTGAGTGGAGTTAATATAACTGGCATGTTTAGAAGCTGATAATTTTTTGCTGATTATCTTTGTCTGAAACCCAGAGTGTGGTTTTGGCACTGAGAGGTTTTTTTTTGGCAACAAGGTACAAAATAAATGTAATTTTTTTGTATGAGAATAAAATTTACATTCATTACCTTCATCGCTTCTTTATGTTTCTCTTGTCAGGTTTTGAACCTCTTCCTGGCCTTGTTGCTCAGCTCATTCAGTGGAGACAACCTGTCAGTGGGGGATGACGAAGGAGAGAACAACCTCCAAATTGCCATCGGCAGGATCACAAGGGGCGTCGACTGGTTCAAAGCGCTCATCATTCGAACGGTCCTGCAGATTCTTGGCAGGAAACCCAAGGAGTCTGAGGAGGATCAGATGGATGATGAGGACCCTAAAACAGAGGGAATTGAAATGAACCACTTGGACACTGGTCAGAATTTCAAAATGGCAGATGGGATATCTAATTGTTTGGTTGAAGGCAGGCCTTCAGGATTCATTGTGGATGGGGAGCTCAGTCTCAGTGTGCCAATTGCCCTGGCAGAGTCAGACTCTGAAATCCTGGTGGAAGATGATGAGGATGATGAATATGATGCTGATAATGCTGATGACTCTGAGATTACAGATGAAAAATATAACCAGAACTACTCAGTAAGTAGAACAGATCGATCAACAAGTTCACATGAACTGGCAAAAACATCATCCAACGGCAGCATATAAACATATCTCAAAAAATGTATCACTTTTACTTCAGAATAAACCTCAAAGAGATAATTTAAAAAAGACAGACTTAGTTCTCTGAACACAGGCTGACCTCTCTAACAGGCACACCCACAATCTGACTAATAATAGTATAATAGTATAATAATAGTAATAATAATAGTGGATGTTACCAAAGTCTGTGCAGCCTACTAATAAAAATGGTAAAGGTAAGTTCTATGCCTTAACAGGTGAATAAAAAAGCAAAAGTCGATATAGGAGGTGTCAATCAAGCAGCATTTGTACACTCCCACACTGTCCAATGAAGAGGTTTAATCAGGCAACATAAGTGATAACACCTGTGCAGGTACTGTGCAGGGCCTTTAACAGTCTTGTCTCGTTCACTTTGGTAATTTAACCTCATCCAGATATAAACTAATAACTCAAAGGTAATCAGTTGCAAAAATATTTATTTTGGTAAACAAATTGTGTAGACAACCATTTTTTTGCTGCTTATGATTGCTTGGTATAATTTATTCTCTATTCTGTGCTATTTTAGGAAAACAAAGATGATGAAATTAGTGTACAAGGAAGAGCCAAAGTGAGTAAATGTTCATAAATAACAGTAACGTTGAAATCTTCATATTATATAAAGATCTGCCCAAAGTAAATGTTGAACGAAATCAATAATGTATATACTTTGCATGGTGGCTTTGTAACTAAGCTGTAACTGTAACTCTCGACTAGCCGATGGGTGCTTTGAATGATGGGGATTCTTCAGAGTGCAGCACAGTGGACTATAAACCACCAGAGCCTGAACCAGAAGAAGTAGAAGAAGAAGAGCCTGACCCAGTGGAGCCAGAGGCCTGCTTCACTGACAGTATGAACAACCACTGTAAAACACTTAAATTTAAACTTATCTTCTCAAACAGACCATCATGCAGTAATTGCACCACCTTTTTTAGTATCAGTGCTCATGCTGTTTGAAATCTGACATCTTTTAAGATAACCCTAAACATGTGATCTACCTCTCCCCTCAGACTGTGTGACACGCTGGCCGTGTCTGACTACAGACATCACCCAAGGTAAGGGCAAGAAATGGTGGAACCTCCGCAGGACTTGCTTTACTATTGTGGAGCATGACTGGTTTGAAACCTTCATCATTTTTATGATCCTCCTCAGCAGTGGAGCTCTGGTAAGTGCTCTCAGCAGAGCATCAAGTTTAAAAAAAGTTGACTGTTTTATGATCATGTTAACATACTGTATTGCGGTTAGGACTTGCATCTAGGTCTGTCATATCTTATTTTGGGCAGGCCTTTGAAGACATACACATAGAAAGACGACGAACCATCAAAATCATTTTGGAGTATGCAGACAAAGTTTTCACCTACATTTTTGTCGTTGAGATGCTCCTTAAATGGGTTGCGTATGGCTTCAAGACCTACTTCACCAACGCTTGGTGTTGGTTAGACTTTTTCATTGTGGATGTAAGTTTGGAGATCTTGTTTAAATGCTGATCTCTTTAGATACAACATACATACAAATGTATTTTATGTCAACCAAAGTATGTTGTAACACTTGAATAGGAAATCTTTTGATTCTGCCTCAGGTGTCGCTGGTAAGTTTATGTGCCAACTGGATGGGCTACTCTGAGCTTGGACCAATCAAATCCCTCAGAACTCTCAGGGCACTAAGGCCTCTTCGAGCATTGTCAAGATTTGAAGGGATGAGGGTAAGTTTTTGGCTGTATGACCGCATTTAAGCAATGTGCATGGCTAACATTGATTTAGACTAAGAAAAACTATAATGTTTTAATACATTAACTTACTAACTTGACTGGCTTTTCCCTACAATGTGTGATGAGTGCATGCTTACACCGTGGCTGCTGTAACAGAGCTGACTGAGGTAAGTGTAATGGTTAAACTTGATGGTAATAGCAAGTTTGTTGCACATTCCTACATTAAATAAAACTAAGATATTATTCTTCGTATTTCTATGAAATTCTTTAATTCAAACAAAGTCCTTTCTTTCGGGCAGGTGGTGGTAAACGCTCTTGTTGGAGCAATACCCTCCATCTTCAACGTGTTGTTGGTGTGTCTAATCTTCTGGCTCATCTTCAGCATAATGGGAGTTAACCTGTTTGCTGGCAAGTTCTACCGCTGCATCAACACCACCACAGAGGAGCTTTTCCCCATGACAGAGGTCAACAACAAGAGCGACTGCATGGCCATCAAAGAAGCCACACAGGACGCCCGCTGGGTTAACGTCAAAGTCAACTATGACAACGTGGGCAAAGGCTACCTGTCCCTGCTTCAAATAGTGAGGATTGCTGTTCCATTAATATTCACATAGAGACATACTGGAAAAATGAAATTTAAAAAAAATTCTAAAAAATAATTTCCCAAAGACACATATTTCTAAGCTGCTCTGTATTTTCAGGCAACATTTAAAGGCTGGATGGACATCATGTATGCTGCTGTTGACTCAAGAGAGGTAGTTTTTTTTTTTTCAAATAACTTTAAATAACTGTAAAACTATTTTAGCAAGTGCAGTAGGTATTCTAAGTAAGCTTTTCCTTTTTTTCTTTTTAATAAAAATAACATTGATTAGAACTCCATCTGCTTTGCCAGGTGTTCATATATTCTCTGAAACCAGCCTGTCCTTTAAGTTAATTGAATAAACAGTACATATATATATATATACACGTATACATTTTGCAGATGGTGATGATGATTTGAGTCTGGTCTTCGGATCAACAAGTGCTCTTTCTAGCTTGTGTCATATTTCAGTGTGACCCTTAATCCCATCTCCTACCCACTCTGTCTCATAATCATCTGTCTTTTTTTTACTTAAACATTTTGCAAAAGGAAAAATGACTATTTTCTATTTAGCCCATTTTTATTACAAAAAAACCCAAAACAAAACAAACGTCTCAATGTCTGCTTTGCTAATTTACACTGAACCAAAATACCAGTATGATGACACCCTAATTTGTAATTTGAGATGGCATGGTGACATTTCATGAACAAAATCAATATGATGGATGTGACCTAAAGTACATCAACGTTAGGGTGTATTCACTATGATGTTTTATAAATAAATAAATAAATAAAGAGAGAGACAGAGAGAGAGAGAGAGAGAGAGATATGCTTCATACAGAATGGAAAGGGGAATTGAAGTCACAGTATTTCCACCTTGAACAAGCTGTATGAGGGGCTTAAAATATTCCTTAGTAATTTAAATATTTACTCTTTTTAGGTAGAGGAACAACCTTCTTATGAGATCAACCTCTACATGTACTTGTACTTTGTCATCTTCATCATCTTTGGCTCTTTCTTCACACTCAACCTCTTCATTGGTGTCATTATTGACAATTTCAACCAACAAAAGAAAAAGATAAGTATAACAGATTTTTAAGAGGTAGTCTGCACTAATAAAATACCAACTAACATTTTTCTTAAGGTTATATATTTATTTTAAAGCACTTAAAGTTGTCTCCTACTGTAATACCTATAGTAATGTTTCTTTTATTCTACTTTTGCACTTTGGAGATAAAGACATCTTCATGACAGAAGAACAAAAGAAATACTACGATGCCATGAAGAAACTTGGTTCCAAGAAGCCACAGAAGCCGATTCCACGTCCAACTGTATGTCATTTATTTATAACTGTATGATTATTTCAGTCACTGAAAGTAATTATTAGCAAACTGTATTATATATTTAAAAAAACTCAAAAGCATTGTTACTTTACTGACTGAAATTAAAAAGTATAAACAAGTACAAACAAGCCACAGTAATGACACGTGTACGGCATGTGTGGCATGTGATGTCATCCGTGACCCCTGTGCTGACCTTTTCTGCACACCGCTGGTGTGAACACGGCAAATGACCCTATTGGATTTGTGTTTCTGTTTCTGGCTTACTCAACTCCTCCTCGTCTCCTGTTCACATGCAGAACCTAATCCAGGGAATGGTGTTTGACTTCATCAGTCAGCAGTTCTTTGACATCTTCATCATGGTGCTCATCTGCCTCAATATGGTGACCATGATGGTGGAGACGGACAACCAAAGTCCAGAGAAGGAAGATTTCCTCTTCAAATTAAACGTGGCTTTCATCGTTGTCTTCACTGGGGAGTGTGTGTTGAAGCTTTTTGCCTTGCGACACTACTTCTTCACCAATGGATGGAACATTTTTGATTTTGTTGTGGTCATCTTGTCCATAGCTGGTGGGTAGCTAATAAATTATGGGCACAATTGTAAGTTAAATTTTTTTTTGAAAAAAAAATTTTTTATCGTATTGTGTTCTAATTATAGTTTATCTCTTTTTATTTCAGGTACAATGCTCTCAGACCTCATTGAGAAGTACTTTGTATCACCAACTTTGTTCAGAGTGATCAGACTGGCCAGAATAGGTAGGATTCTACGCCTCATTAAAGGAGCAAAGGGCATTCGGACGCTTCTCTTCGCTCTGATGATGTCTCTTCCTGCCCTTTTTAATATTGGTCTCCTGCTCTTCCTCATTATGTTCATCTTCTCCATATTTGGCATGTCGAACTTTGCCTATGTCAAAAAGGAGGCTGGAATCGATGATATATTTAATTTTGAGACATTTGGTGGAAGCATCATCTGCTTGTTTGAGATCACAACGTCAGCCGGCTGGGATGGGCTTTTGCTTCCGATGCTGAACCAGGAGGCTCCAGACTGTGATCCAGACTTCGAGAACCCAGGCACGAGTGTAAAGGGCAACTGCGGTAACCCTGGCATGAGCATGATCTTCTTCTGCAGCTATATCATCATCTCATTCTTAGTGGTGGTCAACATGTATATCGCCATCATCTTGGAGAACTTCAATGTGGCGCAGGAGGAGAGTGGTGATGCACTCTGTGAGGACGACTTTGAGATGTTCAATGAAACTTGGGAGAAGTTTGACACAGAAGGAACTCAGTTCATTGAATATAGCCGGCTCTCAGATTTTTGTGACGCCTTGCAGGAGCCACTGAGGGTTGCTAAACCCAATCGCCTTCGCCTGATTGAAATGGATCTGCCCCTGGTCATTGGGGACAGGATCCACTGCCTGGATGTCTTGTTGGCAGTAACGCAGATGGTGTTGGGAGACACGGTGGAAATGGCAGCAATGCGGGAGAGCATTGAGGCTAAATTCATCTTGAACAACCCCACCTCAGACTCCTTTGCACCAATAACCACAACAGTACGCCACAAAGAAGAGCAAATGGCTGCTGTAATAATTCAAAGGGCTTATCGCAACCACCTACTGAAACGCTGCATACACCACGCTGCTTTTATTAACCGCTGTAAGAGGATGGGTGGAAAGGATGAAGGTGAAGATCCACCAGAAAAAGAGGGTATGCTCGCACGAAGGATGGGAGTGCTCTATGGGAGCAATGCAGACCTCGCAGAGGAGATGGAGTTGGCTGATTTAGAAACTCTAACAAGCCAACAGCCTCCAAATCCTGAGACATTGTCACCAGAGCTCCCTGAGCCAAACATCATGGTTGTACCTGTAGAAATTACCAATGAGGTTTTATTACATTCTGCCCCGACTCAACACCTCTTAGCCCTACATGCCAACCTTAGAGAGTCAATTGTATAACAATATAAGAAACTTATTTATGTCCCCCTGTTGTTTTTCACCACTCAAGGAAGCAGTGTTAGCAATTAATGAAAAGTCTCACAAATGGAGCTGGATTTCCCGCAGCATATAAAAAGGTTACACAGTGCTAATGAATGTTTTAACTGCATTTTCTATATTTATAATAAAGAGAGGTTTCCTGTTTTTTTCAAGCTGTATTTAGGTCTTTTGGGCTGAAGGTGGGACTGGACTGCATTGTTTTCTCTGATGATATCAATCAATAATAGCCATATAGACATCAGCCATTATAAACACCAATAATGCTGGATCAGAACATGAGGTTAAAAACTTAGTAAAATGCTTTGTGTAACTTTACAATCCATTTGACTGGAAAATCTGACAAAAGTTGATTTTCTGTACTAATCGAGTGACTTATTTTCTATGTATTTTGGTGGAGGTAAATGGTACTTTAATTTAAAATTTCATCTCTCTGATATTAGGGCCGGCTAATAAAATAGTCCATCAAATAGGCCAAGGTTTTTCTCAAAGTGTATCAAAAATAACAATAACAACAATAACAAAAACCCCAACACATTTCAATAATTTGCAAAAACTGCCCGAATAAAAGATGTCTGAACATGTGATTTTCCATAAGACTCTCATGCATCCTGTTGTCAAAGCCAGTATTGAACTATTTTTTACTTGTGGCTTTTGTTATTCTGCACAAGAGCCACACTGGGATTGTTTCATTTCATGGCTACTACTGGTTTACACCTTCACTTATTCTAAGCTACTATTATGTGTAATCTCATCATTGTGAGCGTTCTACTTGCTTGTTCTTTCAATTAGACATTAAATGAATTAATTTTGTAGAAATTTAAAATATTAACTGAAAAATTAGACTTATCTTTATCACATTTATCCAAGTCTATAAGTGAATCCCTGATCTCTGTAACACTATTAACAGTTTCATGGGCCAGCTAATGCAGTTTACATCTGTCCCTTAGAGGCTCGTTCGGAAAGGCCCAGTTTATATTGCACTATTTATATCCCTTTCAGGTCAAGTTGGAGCAGCTGACTGTGTAAGACTGGTTTCTAAGATGACTTCATCACTGGTTTATGCAAGTCTTATTAGTGTTTTGTTTATTTTTTCTAACTTCAGTCCCTTCAGATAGATCTTAAATCTCAAAGATTTGGTGGCATTTCAGCATTTAGGTTTAAAAGTTATCTGTGACTGAAAACTTTAAATGTGATGTTTACATTTACACGGATGCAAAACTAAACTGCTCAGCCCCTGGTTCATTTCAGCTGTTTTCTACATTTTGTCTACCTAGCAACACTCATATAAGTACAAAGAAACTAAGAAACTTGGTGAACATGTTAATGAAGTTTTTCCTGAGGTTGGATCAGAATTTGACTTCAGTCAGTCTGACATTTAAAAATACAGCACACACACCTGAGTGTTGCTTTGGTTAAAACATTTCTCTGAAGCTGATGAAATAGCCCACTTCCTATTATGTATATCATCATACATATTTACATATTTAAAAAAACAAAACAAAACATAAAAGAACAGGGGGAAAAAATAAGAAAAATAATCTTTATGTGCAGTGAACCTCATTTCAAGTCTGTCCTCATGTAGAATTTAGGCTTCACTTGCGGTGTAAGTCTTAACTGAATTTAAAATGTCTTACTTTGAGTATATATACATGATGAACAACATAAGCACTTTTACAGTTTTCTAGTTTGTTTTTTTTTTTACTATAGACTATAGAGGGTTGTCTCTTTTGTTTATTTGTTTATCAATGTTTAAACATCTACTCTGGGGGATAAAAACGTAAATGTTTCCTCTACGAGGGGTCTCTTTGTCTTATCCTGATGCCTCGGCATGGCAGTTATTCCTGTCAGAAGTCTGTAATGTGACCTGCAGCAACCCTGTTGCAGATTGTCACACTGCTGCACCACTTAACTATAGTCTCCTCTGATGGTACAGTCAAATCCACAAGACAGTGTCCTCCTTTTGTTTACATTTCTAATGGAGGGAGAGCCTTCTGAGGAGCTTTACTGGTACGCCCTCAGTCAGTGTTATCTGTATATACTTTTTTTTCCTTCTGTATTGTATATTTATATCATTTTGTTATTGTAAAAATTGTAACTATATTGTGAGAATAAAATACTTCTTGTAGGGAAAAGTAAGAGTTTCTGTTGTTGCCAGCTTTGTTTCATGTTGCCTGTGAAACTTCACTTGTACACAGAGGCCCTCTGGTGGTTGTATAGTGAACAGGCCACATTGCTGAAATCCCATTTTTGCCAGGTTTATTTTTTTTAAATCTGGGTGTTGACTTATAAAATTGGAAGAAAAAATCAGGCATGTCTTTTCCTCCGAAGTGTAGTTTTGTGTGAAATACTAAATCATTGTGTTTGTAAGGGACTATTTGCGCCCACAGATTAAAACACAGTCAGGACGAGGTATGTGTGACAGCCTCCAAACACAGCCTGGTCCCCATGAAAAGATGTCAACAGTCCACATTTTTTGTAAACTACAGCTACATAAAATGTGTACATTTCACATGCGTATCAGGTGTTTTTAAGAAGCCAATGGGAGAATTCAGTAGTAATGAAGGTTAAATTCAATAATACTTCTTATTATAGTTTTTAACAATAAGAAAAATATTAAAAATAATTGCAAGTCTTATCATTTAGGTTCTGTCATATTTTTTTTTTGTCTTCTGTTTCATATCTTATCTTTTCATCTCCACTATTCAAATCTTGCCTCATAAATAGAACTGTTCATTTTAGCACATATACTGCAGAACACAACTTGCTGGCACAACCTTTTACAAGAAATTAGGTGGTAAGTTGTCTGATTTATTTGCATATTATTGTGGTTGCACGCTGATATTACTTAAGAGGAATTTGTGCAGGTTTCGGCTGCCTGGTAAAGAAGTGCTGCTTTGTTCCCTGTGACTGATGTAGAAGACCTTCAAGCACAAATAATTAGGGCTACAACAAAAAGACTTCAGTTATCGATCAATCTCCTCGTTTTTAGAAAATTAAATTAATTAGTTAATGAATTATAAATGAATATAATATAAATATAGTATAATACAAATATAAATTATCATACCCTAAGTCTGATTCTCTGAAATGCCAAATATTCAAATAGTTTTAAAAGGAGGCACAAATTTCCATCAGGGTTACATGGTTGGAGGCAGCAGTTTATCTCCTGCTTACACACTGTGAAATCTGATAAAACTCCATGCAGCAGACAAAAACTAAGAGGCTGTTGTAAGATGCAGCTTCGCTAAGGGAATTGGGGAAATGTGATCAGCTTGGCTGACCCAAAAACTTCACTCTTGGCTGCACACGGATGTTTCACAACAAGACTCTTGCCATGTTAGCAGCTCTGAGGGGCTTTACTTATGATAACAACGATAGTACCAACATGCTGATATATAATATTTATCATGTTTACCACCCTTGTTTAAGTGATTAGCATGCTAGCATTTTTTAATTTCTGGAAAAATTCAAACAGGCGCTTTTGCAAATATCTAGGCATTCACCAGTGATTGGATACCTGAACATTTTGTTCTGAGGATGGCGCTAGATAAAAGTCAGGAAATCAGGAGAGGTGTATAATTCATCCTAAAGTGGACATGAATGAATAAGAGTTCATAGTCTGCCATTACGCAGATGTTAAGGCACTGAACTTAAAAAAACACGTTTCAATTTCACAGTTGCACTAGAGGTCAAAGGGTTCAACATTTAGAAACCATTGATGTCTCTTAGAAGTTTTGTGCCAACCCATCTAGTACATGTGGAGATGAGTTAAAAATTTTAAACCTGCTGGCGGTGGTTGAAGTAATCAACCAACTTATAAGGATCCAATCGCACACAGTCTGCTACAAAGCAACATCTGAGATACCACAGGGTAACTTCAACCAATGAATTAAACAAGCTAAATGTATTCATACAAGAGCAAAAGTTTTACAATGCTATCCAACCTCTTTAAGAGGTTCTCAATCATTTTCAGATGCCATTGGAGCAAATCAATCTCTAAATTGCTGAAAGAGGAAGGGAGGTGCCACAAAACAAATGTCAAAATGATTACATATCTTTTCCTTAGTTAACCACCAATAATGACAAAGAGCACTGTATAAAGATTAAATATAACTCCTATATTTTTGTGATAGGTCAATATTAACCAGGAAATTGACTCTTCTACACTAATTCAAATTTCCACGAATGAGAGCATTTGAGAAAGGAATTTTTTGTGAACATTATTAGCTCTTTTTCACACTGTTTCATTTAACACATGTCAGACATAGAGACAATTTGCTTATCAAAAAGGAAAAAAAGTATGTTCATGGTATCCATATTAAAACTGAGATGTATTTGCTTCAACATTTAAATATATCCAACAGTCTGATGCTTTAAATCTGATGCTATCACATAACTGTTTGCTGTTAGCCTACATATTGTCCCACAACTCCTTCAAAATGATCTGAAATCGCAATTGTTCAGGTGCATTTGTTCAGGCGCAATAATTGTTCAGGTGCATTGTTTCACTTGTCCCTAAAAATGGAACACGTGTGAATAAAATTGGACAGGTCTTTTAATGTTAAAAGTGTGGGTTGTTCAGTTATTTCCGCTCAAAGTTACAGCTCTCTTCCCCTTATTTGCCTGAGATTAAAGCCTGTGTAACAGACAACACACCCACTGCTGCAGACACACTTCTTTCCTTGTTCACTGAGGTTTTGTTGTGACTGCAGAGAGATTCAGACACACGTGAAGACATCGGCATTCGAAATATTTTCTTTTGCATGTCATCATGAGCTGGTTGCTGACTGGATGCTTTGGCTTTGCTTTGATCAATATCTCAGGTAAATAAAAACTCTTGCAATATGATTTATTTAGTTAATGATTGCAAAATGGAAGTGATGCGATTACAGTTACAGTCTTGATAATAAAATATTAATAAAAGTAAACTTCTAAGTATTAAAGAAGTAATTTAATAAGACAAATCCTTTTAAAATGCTTTATGCAGTCATTTTAATGTATTTTTCTGAAGGTTTAACCGCAGCTACACTGCATACAATTGTTTTGCATGTTATTTTTGACTCCATAGTACCATTACTTCCTGGCCATCTGGGGGGGAAAGAGGAAGTTGTCTTCTGAGACAAAGACTAATGTCCTCTTGTTTACTTTAATATACTGTACACGGTTACACCTAGACTAAGTTTTTTCATTCTATCAACTGGCCATCAGGTCACTTTATTTCAGGCTTGTAGTCTGATTTTTAAGAAAGAAATATTCCTTGCAGCAAACAGTAAAAAAACATCTGTGACATTCGCTGCCTTTTTCCAACAAAGATAAACAGACTTCAACTGATAAACTCACCAAGACTTAGATGATGCAGCTTTCAAGTGAATTGATCGATGCATTACTCTTATTATCCTCTTCCTTGTTCTACACATGCAAAACTTTCATTTTTACTGTCTGTCATGATGTGATAAACATGTGACTTCTACTCCTGAAAGAATAAGATGCTCAGTCTGGTGCTGCAACCAACACTCATTTGTGTGATCTGACAAATGTGCTCTAGAAAAAATAGATTACTTGCTTATCCTAAGAAAAATCAGAGTTAAAAGAGAAACACTGTCATCAATATTTCCTAAAGTAAAATAAGATTTGTCTTATTAAATCAAGAGAAAATATTCATTTATCAAAAGATCATGTTTTGGCTTTGAATTTCTAGAAACTTGTCTAGAAATTCAAAGTTGGAAAACAACTGGTTTGGTCACCACAAAACATTTTTAAAATATTCAGATGTTTGTTCAAATTACATAAAAATTTCAATTAACACAGGAAACAAGGTAACACACTTATACACATCTTACTTATATAATGTGAACTGCAGACACTTTTCGCAGCAGGCAGGCTGGATTTAAAATAACCTTGATAAATTTTGACAAAACTTTAATCTTTCTTGTTTTTGTAATATTATGACCAAGTTATTTGACCCCAGTTATTACTTTAAGCTCATGTTTGCCTTAGTTAAACTCTCTTCACATCCACTAAGTACATTGGTATTTTTGGCATAATTTTATGTAGAAATCCAATCATATAAGGCCATACAGTATAGTTCCCAACTGCTGAAGATCAGCGATGCAGGGACAGAATATGTGAGCTCAAAATAATCTGGTTCATGTTTGTCTAGAGAGATTTGTAACTACTGCTATAACTGACAATATCCCCAAACCATCTTTTCTCTGTTTAGTGGCCTTGCATATCATGCAGGCACCACGGTTCAGTGGTAAATATACCACCAAGTCTGCAAGAATTTACTGTGACGTGTTTAAAACGGTCAATCGGATTAAAATTGTAAACCTGGAAGACAACTTGAGTGTGAAGTGGCACAAGGCAGAAAAGTACAACTCATACAAAGAAAATATAACGACTGAAGGAAGGATTGAGACTGGGAAGCATAGGAATGACAGCTTCTTCCTCCACATCAATGATCTGCGCTTAGAGGACAAAGGAGTGTACTTCTGTGAAATAAACAACGCAATGGGACCAGGGACTGAGCTTCAAGTTGCCAGTAAGCAGCAGTAACACAATATGTTGACCCCCAGCAACATGAAGTCTTGTTACTTTATGTGGTAATTAAGTGATGTTTATCCAGGCAGTTCATCTTTAAAAAAACATACTACTCTCTTCCCCCTAACAGGACGAATCAAGTATGAACAACTACTCTACAGGACCCAGGTGAAGGATGGTCTAATTATCCTCCAGGGCCTGCTGTGCGCTGTGTGTGTTGCTGCTATACTGCTACGCAATCAAAAACTGGTAAGAAATGAGAAAAAAGTAAAATTTGAGACACATATGTGCTTTACTAGACCACACTGATATTTAGTGCAGGACTTTCACAGGAATTAGATGGAATATTGAACCAAAGATGAGCATAACATTCACTGCAAGATAAACTAAAAGTGAAGAAAATGCAGATGGGACGACTGCTTTTTTTATGAGCTTGTTTCTACACTAAGTTTAGCTTTTACAATAAGTTTCAATCATTTGCCGATAGTACTTCTAAATTAATCTGTCTAATGTCTAATCAATGATCCAAAACCAAAAGATATTTCATTTTTAATTTTATAAAAACTTAGAAACACAGCAACATTCATCAATATTACAAATTAACATTAGGACATCTTTTGTTATTGGTTAGTCATGACAGATAAAGTAGTTATATTGCATCCTGTGATTATTAAGTAGAGTTATGGAAAAATGCATGAAAAATATACCAATCTATTGATATCCAGAATGTAAAAGGAGACTACATATTGTTTGTATTTTGTATCTTTATTTGATGATAGGTTGGTTAATTTTAACATTTTGAATCAAATTATTTTATATGGAATTAACTGATAAATCGTTATCATACCAAATAGAAAAGCAGAGTGCTTTAAAATCAGGTAAGCAGCAGTCATGCAAAAGAGGGTGTTACAGGCAAAATACAATAAAAATTAAACATAATTAGCAATCCTGACTACATGAAAACAGAAACCTGAGACCAGTTCTGAACTAATATTAGGATTATACTCTCCAAGGTAATGATTGCTGATGGCGTTACATTAGATAAATAGTAAAAATCTAACAAATAGCCTAATAACACCTGTAGCTATGCCCAAAGAGTGCTACCGCCTACACTCGTTAGCTTAATAAAAATTCACGGGTAACTATACCACCTGTTACTTAGCATTTAAGGCTGTTACTGCAAATGATACGCACATGTTATATTAAGATACCAACATTTTTTGCAAATCAAGAGAGAAATTTAGCTGAGGTTACAGCACATCTGTGCTAACGCCAGGTTAGCTAACATAACCACTGCTAGTTAGGCAAAAGTGCTTAAAGAAGAATTAAAAATACCAGTGGCTATTATTGGCATGAGCATTAATTTATATTAACTTGTAACGCTGGTAAGTATCACTTAGCATTGCCCAATTTGGTTTTATTTATTTTTCAGTTTTTTTAAGTTAAGTTTTAAGCACCAGCCTAAGCTACATAAAGTTAGCATTGCGCTTCACCCGCCATGTTTGACTGTTTTCGACCGTTAAAAAGCAAGAAACTATAAAGTAGCTTACCGACATAGTTTTTACGTCCTTCCTTTTCCTCTGAAGGGATCCATAATTCATTTCTTCAGGAAATTTTAATCTTTGAGCAGTAGATTTTTCCACTTTAATAGCTATTTTATCAAACATAAAACTAAATTTAACGATACAGTTAGAGGCTAGCAGGTCGTTCTAGAGCGTTCTAGAACGTTCGCGCTCTGGATTAATCAGGTCACGATATTCAACGTTACCTCGGGTGTTAGACACGTTTTTGTGTAAGCTAATGCTACATTTGGAGTATGTAAAGGTGGTTGTTAACATGTTTTTAACATTTTTTTTCTTCCATTTCTTCTTTGTTAAAGCCATTTGACAGGAATGACAGCATTTATGAAGAGCCAGAAACTGATCACATCTATGAGGTTTGTTAATTTTGTCTATTTTTCAGTGGTAAAATACTTTTTATTTTTGTAATGTGTGAAGACGTGTCACAGCTGTGTTTTTACATAAAAAAACACGTGTGTAATAAACAAAGCTTGACAGGCACCACTGAGCTCTTAACCACAATTGTGTCTTGTTCTGTCAGTCATGCAGCCCTTAGTTTTATTTTTTTTTACCATTTTATTCCGTACAGTTGGCTATGTGGAAGTACTTTTTTTGCTTTTTGTTTGGCTAATGACTCAAAAATGTTGAAGAATGCAATTTCTGGACAAAAAAAAATGTATTGCTGTTTTCTTGTGAAACTTATCGAAGATGGCATCCTTTTATCCTAAAATTGTGGACCTATGCAGACTTATAAGGGAAAACCAATAAAAATAGGTAGTCATAAGTATAAATAATGAATTCTAGCAGTAATTCATGCCTATTAGTAAAAAGAAAATCATGTGATAATTTGGTCCCAGAGGTTTGGTCTAAAACTGCAGAATGTAGGTATCATAGCAGCTTAATATTTGGTACAAGTAGTATTACTCTTATTTATTTATATATTTTCTAAATGCCTGAATCATTAAAGTATTCAAACTTTATATTGAGTAAAGTATGTACGAGAAAAAAATGCCTGACTATGACACTTTGAAAAAGACTGGAGGTGGATACAAAATGTGAAAGTAATGCAGGTTTTTCCAGAACTCTTAGATGTAATTTTTTGAGGTTATAAAGGTGAAGAGCAACAGAAATGTTGATGCAAATCATATGAAATTTGTTTAAATGTCAACTATTTTGCTCTGACATTTAGAAACATCATATCGATAACTGTTAGTCATCTATTTATCGTGACATATGCAAAAGCTGTACCAATATACCCAAACACAGTCATAACTGTACAGTTAGCAGGATTAAAGCCACAAGGGACTCGCAGGTATGCATGTTATCTGACTAAAACTGACTTATTTCCTTCTTTCAGGGCTTGACAATTGAGACGTGTGGAGGAGGTCTGTATGAGGAACTCTCTATCTACGCCCAGGCTGAGGGAGCAGAGGCCCCATGGGAGTGAGAGTTTTTCACCAATACAAACTCACAATAACTTTCTACTGACAAGTACTTGATTACAAAAGTCAGAACTGGATTGTTGTCAAAAGTGCCTGGTGGCCCAGTCAGATGTGGAGATTTGTCATTTTTCTTCCAGTAAAAGGAGGGGGGGAGTTTGTTTTTGTAAATGTGCAACAACATTGCTTGCTAAATGCGCTGTTGATTAAATGCTAAGCAGTAGCTGTGGATTGAATGCATCAGATGGGGTTTGACGTCCGCAGGAGTGTAAATGAACAATTCCACAATTCAGACTGAACATATGACTTGTGTCTGTGGTGCTTCGAAATGCTTTTCTTTGTCTCTGAAGTGTGTATGATTTTATAATGAATTCTCTGACTTGACATTTGGATTATTTAAGAATGTGCAAATCACAAGTCTGTTTGAGGGAAAACGTTACAGTTTAAATTAAATAATGGTGTGCCTTTTGTTCATGTAACTGGAATAAAAAACAATAAAACGATGATTTGCTGGAGAAAGTATTTTTTTATTGGCTTTGACAGATCTATAAACAAACTTAAATAAGTTTAATAAGAAAGCATTAATTCATAATACTGGCTGTGTTGAATACTAATCAGGTAATAAATACACAACTTAATCATTAAATAAATACTGGATAGATTAATAAATAAATAGACTTCTTATAAGTAACAGGCTGTATCTGAAGAACAGATAGTAGATGTTAGTTGGTGTTGATCAGAGGTGAAACCAGCTGGTCGACTCTCATCAGATGGGATTTGACTTCCCTCCTGATCAGCTCCCAGGCTTCAGCACTGTGGCCCTGCACACAGAAGAATATAATCATTACAATCATAATTGATACTGAGGAAAGATCAGTGGATCGATAGGAAATTTAAACATGAGCATACCTTTTTCTTCAGGACTTTGCTTGACAGTCTCTTAAAATACATGTTGAGCTTGTTCTCCTCATGGAAATGGCTCTCAATCTATATAAATAACAATTAAAGTAATTAAAAAATAAGTGTGTTCATCTAAATAAAAATCACACATTCACTTGGGACCTGTACTTAAGACATGAACCACAACAGAAATCAGTCAGAGCATCCTGATGTAAGCGGACGAGTTGATCCACTGAGACTTACGCAGGACTGAAGGCCTTCAGCCTGCTTGGTAACAACATTCAGAAAGTCTTCCACCGTGTTTTCCTCCCATGATGCAGAGCTGTAATCCTCCTCGAACAGCTCAGCCGTCTCATTCAGGATCTGAACTGTGAAAGCAAGTTGATCTTCAACCTGAAACCAGAGGAGGGAAAAGGATGCATCATTACAAGGTTGTGAGATTCAACTCTGCCTATAATTGGACAAAAAAAAAAGATAAATAAAATCTGTTAAAAATATAAAAGAAGAAAAAACCCTCATCGAGTCTCACAGGTTCATTTTATAAATGCAGTAAAGCTCAGGCGATGATGACTTACTGATGCTCTGGAAGCCTGGTTGTACAGATTATCGGGGAAGGTCACCTTGTCCTCCACTGCAGCATCCTCAGTGCTGTTGGTGGAGTTATTAACCTGCATCACACACACACACACACACACACACACACACACACACAGCAATAGCATACAGACACTAAAGCAAACTCTCTTGAATTAGAAAAATTCTTTGATGTAAATTGAAAGTTCGTCTACCATCGCATCCAGCAGCTCCAAGGCTTCTTTACTGTGCTGTTTGAACTTATGATCCATCCAGTCGCAGCTCAGCGAGCAGCCTGCACCGAACAGACCGAGAGACAGGCAAACAACGAAAAACACCCCGTTGGACATTTTCAAAAAAAGGCAGATTAGAAGTTGTCTTCTTTAGGAGAAAGTTCGGATGTGTCCTGGTGTTGTGATGCTGGAGCAGACCTGCACAGCATTATTTATACTGCAGCAGCAAACACCTATTTCGCTTTCCGGACATTTACCTGTGGGAAGCATAACGTGATTGTGGCCTGTATGTGGTTCAAAAAACTCAACACGCACGTATAATGTCACACTTTTTCGGATTTGAATTCCCATCCTTGCATGTGAAATAACTCCATTAATATCTTTTTGGAAAAAAAAAAAATATCGAAGCTATTTTGAAAAAGAGTCCCGTTTTTTTTTATTTATTTTATTTTTTATTTTAATATACT
>JAPZDV010000014.1:5541769-5558625 GCA_029814665.1 Acanthurus lineatus
TCCATCCCTGTTACTAGAGGAATAAACTCATCAAAGCAAACTGAATATCTTTGAGCTTCAGACTTAGGGTCAAAAAAAAAGAAAAACCTGAAAATATCTTGGACTCTTGGAGGCTGTGATGGACAATTTTTAAATATTTTGATATTTTTTCTTGTAAGCAAAGTTCCTGTTTACATTCTGTGTGATCTTGAGTTCTAATATTTTTCCCTCTTTCCTTAAAAAACTAAACCTATTTCACTCAAAAGTTTGGCTTCTTGGTATATTAATGCCACCTGTAGGTGAGTGGAACAGTGAGAACTGTAGGGAAAAATGTTGACCTGCATAAAAAACATTGCATCATCGTGACACACCTGGTCAGTTAAGACATCCAGGATTAAATCAAATACAAGCTGAATGATTCTGTTTCACTTAAAACAGAAAATTCCTGTCGATCTGGAAATTTTGGAAAGAAACAGTCAGACTGCAGCTCTAAACACAACCCAGACAGTGACACTGCAGCAGGTTTTTTCCATCAGATGTCAAACAAGGAAAGTACCTGTTGTTGCGTCATTCTCTGGGATGTGGCCAAGTTTCACTGGAATGTCATAAAGTAATTTTTCTTGCGAGACGTCACCTCAGTGAATCAGTTGGCTTGTTGAGTGTTGTAATAAGAAACTTTTATGGCAGTGCATTGCAACAGGAAAGTGAATGGGCTTTGGCACATTTGTGTTAATCAGCATGGACAGTATTCCCGAATCAAATGCTTTGTAATCTGACTACATCACAGATATTATAGCTTAACCTTTCGACTGGTCAGAAACAAGTCACCCTCTCATTTATTCTTTCTTGAGAATGTTGGATCACTAAAACAACCTCTGCTGCTTAAATGTTTTGCTTTTTTTATGTCATAAAATGTTGGATTAAATTGTTCATCAAGGTATTAAACATCCTGCCCATCTGCTTTTGATCCTTCTCATCTCCTTAAATGTTGCTGTGCAGTTAAAGAGACAATCAAAGCAGACTGATTTGATCAGTTATCATAGAAAAGCTACTGCACAAGTAGTTTTTAATGTTTAATTGTCAAAACTGATGCAAAAAACCGGGCTTCATCTTAACATATTCGGTTTTGCAGGATTATGAGCTTATCTTTTCACTGCTGTTTCCCTTTAATGTCGTACAAATTTATCATGTTTTCCTTGTGACTTAAAGGTCAAACACTGACTATAAAATAACACAAGTCACCCACTGGCCGTGCTGACTCTCTCTTTCCTTTCCTTTTCCATTATCTGTGTCCGTCCGTCTGTCCATCAGGACTGTCCAACCCGTTTCGTGGCTTGCTGAAGCTCGGTCATCTCGAGCGGCGAAGTGCGATGGGTTTGTGGCGTGATTACTACTGTGAGCTGTCGCCCTACGAGTTCCGCATGTATATTAATGCGGAAGAACGGACGTGTTACGACAACTGCTCCCTCGTGAGGTGTGAGGACATTCGCATCGCCTCATCCGAGGGACGCTTCGAGTTGGCCTTTCCCGGTAAGCGGCTGTACCTGCGGGGGGCCAATCGGGATGAGGCAGAGGACTGGGTGGACCGGATAGTTGAGGCCGTCAACAAATGCCGGCCAGCATCCCGTATGGATGAGCAGTGGGAGGTGCTGCAGCCCTGCAGTGAGAACGGTGTGGATGTGTCATCCCCGACCTCCGCCCCCTCCAGCCCCGAGCGAGGTTTATCATCCTCTGAGTCGGGGACGGGTGCAGGACAGGAAGCGCCGCCCCTTCCGCAGGAGTTTGACTGGACAAGAACTGCTGATTTGGAAACGGATGCCATCAAAGAAGCTGTTTTGTACTTCTCCATAGATCCAGAGGCTCGGACGTGGGTACCTCTGGTCTTCTCCCTGTCTTTGGAGACCTTGAAAGGCTTTCGGGTACAAGACGGAAGGAAGCTGGTGAGGCAAACGCACGCTATCGAGGAAATCCGGGATGTTGTGCCGGACGTCTCTATGGGAGGACCGGCCTTTTTCAAACTCCTGACCATCAAGGACACACTGAGACTGCGAGCGGAGAACGCAGAGGAGGCTCGATCTTGGAGGATCTTGATCCGAGGAGCTCTTGACTCCTACCTAGAGAGCGGGGACGACGGGGGCTCTGGGGGGCCGGCTGTGGTACAAGTTGGGGGGGCTGGAAATCTCCACAGACTAGTGCAGCACAGACTGAAAGAAAACGGAGCTCTTCTGTCTCATCTGTGCACCGTGCCGTCGGAGAAGGGACTGGACACACAGAGTTTCAAATGTGCAGGTTTGTTTAGCTTGTTTGTTCCAAATAATCAATTAACTGCAAGAACACTCATTGATTGTTATTGTTGACTCGATCGTAAATATAACAAAAAGATCCGACTCTTCCAGTATAATCACTTGTTTTTCATCTTTCTTTTCCTTTGACTATTCCTTTTATGCACAATTTCAGTATGAGTTTGCAAAATTTACTATTTTAATAAGTGGCAGCTTGAATCTAACAAGCCAGCAACACAAATCTAATCATCATCCACCCATTTTCCAGTTATTGATTGTTTAATTTGACTCCTTTCTGACACTTAAAATGTTTTCATGCTGTTGAAACAGTCAGTAGGTTTCAGAGATCTCCAGTCTGCTCAGCAGTTCGTGTGTGTTTTTGTGCTCTGAGGTTTGTTTGTTGTGTATCTTCCGCAGGGTGTCCTCAGCAGATTGGTCCGTCTCGGGGCAAAGCCAGGATGTGTGAGTTCTCAGGCCAGTACTACTGCGAGTCTTGTCACTACGGTGACGCCACCATCATCCCTTCACGCATGGTGCACAACTGGGACCTCACGCAGCGGGAGGTGGGTGCAGCACCAAACATCAAAGCTCTTATCTGACATTGAGGTGATGCTCGTGTGAAACAGTGACAGCAGCCCCTCTTTTACTTTAAACACTGAGGCATAAGTTCATTACAGTATCAACAAGTTTGGTGTTTGGTCAGAGTTTTTTTTTAGTGTCACTCACAGCTTCGGCGCATTCTGAGCTCATGAGTGTGACCTGTGTGCGTCCGTCCAGGTGTCGAGGCAAGCCCTGCGGCTGCTGGACCAGGTGGAGCAGGAGCCTCTGCTGGACCTGGAGCAGTTGAACCCTGAGTTGGTGAAGCACGCCGAGTCCATGGCGCAGGCCCACAGCCTGCGGCAGAGGCTCCGCCTTCTGGGCGACTACCTGCTCACCTGCCGCAGTGGAGCGTGCAAAAAACTCCAAGCCAGGTGTGTGTTTGCACGAGTGCTTTAACACTTTATCACATTTTCTTAAAGCATTTTTTTTTATACGTGTTTCTTTCTGTTCCAGGATGGAGCAGCGAACGTACTTGTTGGAGTCGAGTAATCTTTACAGCGTCATGGACCTTCGACAGGTAACCTGCAGTGGGAGTTATCTTACTGCACCGGTCATTTGCCAACTTAAACACACTAATACATGTGTGTATTTGTTTATCCCAGATAGCAGATGGGAAATATGCAAACTATCTGACGTCACTGTCGCAGTACGCCTCCAACCACGTGTTTCACTGCGACCTGTGCACCCAGCGTGGCTTCATTTGCCAGATATGTCACGCCAATGACATCATCTTCCCCTTTCAGTTTGAAAGCACCACCAGGTATGTTCACCTGAAAAAAATTAAGGGAAAGGGCCTATTGTTGTTTTTCTAGATGCATGGGACTTTCATATTTTTCCAAATTTGTCCTCTCATTGAATTTTAAACGTTTTTTTTCCTCTTTGACTCAGGTGTAAAGATTGTAAGACTGTGTTTCACCTGACCTGCAAAGCTCCCGAGGACCCGTGTCCTCGCTGCGAGCGAATGAGGAAATACCTGGAGAGGGATCTGCATGACTGAGCGCAGCACCGTCAGGACGCCAGACGACCGCTGACGGAGAGAAACAGTGACAGGAATATAAACAGAAATCTAGCTTTTACATAAAATAACCTCAAGTGCAATTATGAGTGCGATTTGCCCGCCTTTACTGACCGTAAACCTGAGGAGGAAGGTGGAGGCGGCGCTGCAGTAGCTTGACTCTCTTGCACTAATTTAGTCGCTGATATAATGCAGCCAAATGTTACTGACCAATGACTTCAATACCTCTATCAGCTCCGATTCAGCCACGGCATCAGATGAAGGACGGGACGGCGGTGGATGTTGCTGCCAAGACATTTTTACATCCATGTGTTTTTTTTGTTTGTTTTTTTTTTCACTCTGTCTTACTGTGTAGAGGTCGATGTTCTTAACCATCATGTTTACCATAAAAATGCTCTGTAGGTTCATTCCGCATTTGTCTCGGATGCACGAAATGTCCTTTTTGAACATATTACAGCAGTGAGGTGAGGTACTTCTCATGCAAAAACGTCAAACACAGCACTTGAAATGTTCGAATTAACAGATTCTTTGATTGTGCCTTCATTTTAATTTAAGCTTTACACTCTTTTCCTCCTGGTGTTTCTTTAATTCAAGACCAGAAAGCATCAGATGTGCTGTTTTTGTTTTTTTTTTTTGTTCACTTCCTTTAAACATGAGATGAAGTTACATTGCTGCATTAGAAACTGATTTGTGTAAAGTTAAAAATCATTTGCCAAGAAGACTTTGTGGAATGTTTCTCTCTCTATTTACACAGGTTCAGAAATCTTACAAACAGGAGTTAATATGTGATTTAACATGTTTGTTATGCTGCTCATGTGTTGATATAATCCATAATCCATAATCCAAACAGCTGCAGAGGTAATTAAAGCATATATATGTGGCAGAAACTCAATGGAAACATTTTGAGGTAAATTATTGGATGTCTCGGTGATCCTGAAGTCAATATTTTTGCATATTTGCACCCAGCTACGACTGTTAAAATGATATTACAACTAGATGTGTGTTTTTATATCATCTGGCACATGAAGAAACCCCGAACTAACAAACGAAGCTGCATTACTGACATTTACTGTTAGATTTTTGCTTTCTTTTTATTTTCACATCTTGAATTTTTGACTTGCAGAATTTAACACTTTTTTTTTTTTTGCAGACAAAAAAACATTGAAGGTTTACTTATCAAAACCATTTTCATATATGCAGAAAATATCAATTGCAAGTGTCGAGTACACAATACTGCAGTTCTGTTTTTCCTGTTTTTTGTATTTTCATCTCATTTATCATGTACGATGTATAAATGACCCTTACGAAATAAAATGACAGCGTGTTACATTTTAAAACTCCTCCGTTTGTGTCGCAGTTGCAGTTTAAAAAAGTCTCACAGTTAATGTTTAAACATACTTTGGTGTATTAGGAGTCGTTTTCCTCTCAAACTGTTTTGAATGGTGTTAAATAAGAGCATATTTTTGTATAAATAAGGTTTAGACTGATGCAGCTTGGAAACAAAACAATGAAAAGTAGGTACAAGTGCTGTACAGCCTGTTTTTCTGCTTTTTCCAGCTGATCCGAGAGGCTTTTTCTACTTTCAGTTTCACTATAAATAATAAAGAGACATTGCAAATTAATGTAAGATAAAATACCAAGATCAGCTAAAAGGGTTTTTTTTTAAATCTGAAATCCTCAACCTCTGTTAAAAAGACTAAAATGCTGTTGAAGACAGTAAAAGCAGATGTGACTTTTACACATTTAGAGCCACATTGCAGACAAACACGACGTATAGAAAACAACAGCATCACTGCTTACAAGAAACAAGTATTAATCATTTATTTATTGCTTTTACTGACTGACTGTATCAGTAAGATGCATTAATGTCTTTATTTATTTAATCACCTGATATGAGTTAGACTTTTTTCAACAGTTGATTCATTTAATTTAAGAAGTAGCAGACTTTCCTAACCATTAAAGGAAAACTTCATTCTTTAGTTCATTAGAAAAAAAATCTAATTCAAAAGCTTCAGATCCAGAGATTCAGAGCTTCTGTCTGAGGTATGAAAACTCTCCTCTGAAATCTGCATGAGATGGAAATACATGATTGACATTTTGTTTTGTCACTGACAAAAAAAAAGCTCACGTGCAATCAGTCACCTCGTGATTGCTCCCTCCGTTGCGCTCAAGTCTCTGCAGACACTCTGGAGGTGAATCACGTGGATGTTTTTACTCTAATTACTGATTCAATTAGTTACACCTGTGTTAACAAAACTGACTTTCTTTAATTTTGCAGTTCATGTTGAGCATTTACTCTAATACAGTTCACTTTATCACACGCAAAAGTGTGCAAATTCTGCGTGAAAAGCAGGAAAAAAAAAACAAGAAACAAAGAATGACCTCACGTGCCCTCTGCAGATAGTTGATATAAAGGTTCGCGTGCAGGCCTGAAGGCGTTAAATGAGTCGGTGCACCGTGGAAGTGAACTTCCATAACAACAGCTGATGGGAGGAGTGATGACGGCGAGCCTGTAAAACACGTTCCGCAAACCCTCCAACCCCGCAGCAGCCACCGCAGCCGCAGCAGGAGCAGCAGGTCGGTCTGCGCTCCGTGATCCACCGCAGCATTCCCGCCCGCATTCCCGCCCGCATTCCCGGCATCTGGGATCCCGTTTTAGCCTGTTTTTAATCTAATTTGAGCGTGAGTCGCTGCTGATCAGCCGCCGAGTTCCGGGATGGATGCTGCGGACACAGACGCGCCGGTGAGCCGCCTGGAGAGGAGCAGCCACACGGCGTTCATAGACGGGAGCACGCTGTATGTTTGGGGAGGTTATCAGGTAAGGAACGTCGGTGTGCGGCAACACCTGTGCAGGTGTATCTGGAGGCAGAAAACAAGCCTTTTTAAAGTCTCCAGGGACTGTTTCTCTACTGGGAACTTCATTTGACCTCGAGTTACACCAAGTTTCTTCGTTATTTTAAGCAGAATTAACCCCCAATCAGTCTTATGAGTTTTAAAAATAGAACCTTACATACAAAATTTGAAATAAAGCCTATATTTATTGAATTTATAGTTTATTTTTGTTAAAACTTTGAGATTATTACACAACTTAAAGGATGGATTAAGGTGTTTAATTACATTGCATGATAATTAGAGGTGTTTCTGACATTTTCTCAACCTTTATTGATATTAAAGGGGGATGGACTCAAGATTATAGACACCTCACACACACTTCAACAGTAGCTACAGCCTTTACAATGACCATAAACCTGATAAAGCTCCTCTTAGATACCATGTAAATTAAAACCAAGCATCATAACCTTCATACAGGCAGGATTTATTGCAGCGCTGCAGCAGCTTGTATTAGTTTTCCATAATAAACCGAGTGTGTGACTGAGTGTGTTTCCATGTAGAGAAACAACAGTGAAACCTGGAAACATGCAGAAACATTTTTTTTTTTTCAAACAAGCTTCATGGGAACGACACTGAAACCTTCAGAGCACGAGCGTGTTTCGACAAGAAAAACATTTCTCAGACTGTATCCTGTTGCATCCTGGTTGTTTGTTACGTGCGTCCAGTTTGTACATATGAACAAGACGTTTGTGGTGAACACATCAGCTGTTTTGAACTAAAATCTCTGCATGAAAAAGTTGCCTTTTTGCTGCTTGAGTCAGAAGTTTAGAGTCAAAGTTCCCTGTGTTTTTTAAACTTGACTTTATCTGGTATTTTTCTGCTCTCAGGTGGTTGCTGGAGAGGACGCGATGTTGCCCAGCGATGAGATATGGCTCTGTGATTTAGACAGCGGGATGTGGTGAGAGAGAGAGGAGATTGCTGTTTATCGACACTGTGTGTCATCTTGACATTAAAGCTGTACATGTCAGACCGGAGCATGTTTGTCTGATAAAGTTATGGCAGTTCTTTTTAAAATGGAGCAAACAAGATAAAGTGACTGCATGAACCCGATTTTAAGAGGAGAAGCTGCAGTTTAATGACATTTCTGACTTAAAAAAAAAGGTCTTTTTTGTTTGTTTTTTAGTCACTTCTTTGAGGTGCAAATAGTTCCTGTGTGTTCACTCTCACTCTGTTTGAGTTTACATGGACATGTGTGTGTTCAGCTTGCTGTTTCTTGTCCTTGGTGTGTGTTTGTGTGTTTGTGTGTGACAGGGAACGGAGGGAGATCGCTGGAGACAAACCACCCGACCTGTCAGGCTTCTGTGGCTCTTATGTTAACGGAAAGCTCTACATCTTTGCAGGATGCGACCAAGTTGGATACACGAATCAGGTGAGTCGCTGAGAACGACCTTAAGATGAGCCGCCATCGTGGTTTGTAAAAAGAAAGTTCTTACACGCTTAATTTGGGTCCCAAATTTCCCCCAAAATTAAAAACTGTGACACAATCTGCATTAAAACACTAATAAAGTAAACAACAAACCATAGATTTGACTTGCTCTGATGCTGAGGACGCTTTTTCTTCAGATGTCTGTCTAGTTAATTCATTTTTAATTTCTTTAATGTATTTTAAATGGCCTTGGTGAAGCCGCCTTACCTAACCTCTTAGAAATTATGCTAAACATTACAGCAACCAGAGAGTGTGCAGATGTTTTCAGTCCAGATTCACAAGAGAAGACAGAGTTAACCTCCCCAGCTCCACCTTTTCGTCCAAAAATCTCACTTTTGGCTCCAAAAACTAAGATAACAATGGACTTCATGCCAAACTCGAGGCTTCACAGTGATAATGGATGACATCCCGTTGACTCTGACTCCATTATTTAACATCCTGTCTATGAACGGGACAAAGTCGGGAAAGGAAAACTGCCTGCTTTGGATTTTTATTTGTTTTTCTTTGCAGGTATCATATAAAATGTCTAACATCCATCCGACCCTTTCTCATCTGTTTCACATGAGATGCAGACCGACACAAAGTAAAACCAACATGCTCAAAGGCAGAGATGTGAGAAATGAGAGAAGCATCCTGCTGTTTCTGAGAGAAAATCAGAGTTAATGCATTAATGATTTGGACTGAAATCAAACACATGCAATCCTTTTAAAATAAACATGTTTTTCCAACTTATTTCAGTGCATTATCTCTTTTCCAAGAGACCTTTAAAGGTATCAGAAGAGAGTTTGACCTATTTAAATTCTTCATAAAACAGGTCAAATGTGACCTTTTTGTGTGCCTGATATGAACTGTCATGGAAATAACTCCAAGTTCAGGGTGTGTGCCACAAAAATGCAGCTTCACTGAGCTCACACAGACACTGAAGATTATCCAGCTTGATCATCTGGTCTGATGGCTGCGTGAAGCAGGCGGGAGGCTAAATATGACTCTTCTGTGGGGTTTTTTTTGTCTTTGTGTTGGGGAGGAAGTACCTCTTTCATCCTTGTGGCCCCCTTTTTATTATTGATCTGATGTGTCCCTGTTTGTAGATCTTCAGCGTCGACCTCGCAGAGCAGAACTTCTCATGGAGGAGATTGACGGACACCAAAGGAACGACGCCGTCGCCGCGAAACAAACACTCCTGCTGGGTGCACAGAGACAGGTGGGTGCAGCTGTTTGAAACCTCAACATGAACCAGGCATTTTTGCATTTAAATGTAGAGAAAATGTAGCTTTTAACACCTCAAAAGTGTTTTTTGGGAGTTTTAGTTAAAGAGCTGGAATTAGAAAACTTTTTTTAGTGAATTTACTCCTGTTTTTCTTTCAAATTTTCACCAAAAAATACCTTGTTTTCTGTGGTTTATGTGAATTAAAATTGATTTTCTTCTTTTTTTTCTGGTTACAGATTAATCTACTTTGGTGGTTATGGATGTAAGACCATCGGAGAGGTACGAAACACCTCATCGTCAAGCTTCGTCGTGGAGGAAATGTCTTGGGTAAATGATTAAACGCACCAGAAAAGCAGCTGCAGAATGCATGAAATTCATTTTCTCATGGGAGCAAAAACTAAGACGTCCTGAACAAAACATCATCCTCCAACCTTCTCTTCTCTCCTTCAGACCACCATTGGAAACGCCTTGTTCAGGTGTTGGGGCTGGAACAATGAAGTGAATGTTTTCGACACACACACTGCCACGTGGAGCCAGCCGGAGACTCAGGTGAGTGAAACCCACATGATTTCATGTTCAGACTGAGACGTTTACTTATATTCAAAGTTCCTCGTGTCTGAGAAAACATACAAAAGTAATAAAAACAAAAAGAAAGGAATGAGATTAAACAGAATTTAAACAGAAGCTTTGTGATTTAAAAGCCGCAGAGAAACGTGTTTTAAACTCTGCTTTAAATGAGCCGACGGTTTCAACAGACCTCAGGTATTCAGGTGCATAAAAACCAATGGTGCATTTAGTTTCAGCCGGGAAGTTGGAACTTCTGAGTTAATTTTTGCCCCCTTTCTCTGTAATATTCTTCCGTGTGTTGACTTTAATCACATACAGAGTTTCCATGAATAAAAATACAGTGACTGAACTGAGACTCGTGTTTGTTTTTAACATCCAGGGTCCTGTTCCTGCCCCCAGAGGCTGCCATGCTAGTGCCCTTCTGGGGAACAAAGGTTACATCTCCGGTGGCGTGGTGAGTTACCAAGCAGCTTATACACACTATGACTACAAGCAGCACATGGCCAAAAATATGTGGACACCCCTGGCTGCATGCTATTGTGTCCTTGTTTTCTGGAGCTGTTTATTCATTTTTTTTGTCTTTCAGTTCCAGTAAAATAAAATCCTAAATGATACATCAGACCGAGATATTTCAGACAATAGTCTGCTTACAACTTTGCAGTAACAGTTTGGGGAAGGTCCTTTCCTGTTTCAACATCCCCTTCCTGTTGTGACGTGACAAAGGCCAATCAAAAAGAAATGGTTTTGTAACGAAGGCTGGTTTGCATGAACCCATGTGCACCTTTTGAGACGAACTAGAGCACCAACACTGAGACTGGACTTGTACAAATGCTCTCCCAACAACACATGGTGGAAAAAAGTTGGGCGTCTACATACTTTTGGCCATCTTCTGTGTCTGATCATGTTAATGTGCACATGCTTGTATTGTTGCAATAACGAACAAGCACTGTTTTTACTTAAAATGAGTTTATGTTTGCAGGAAACTGCAGAGTTGGACATGTTTTGCTTGGACCTGGAAACCTGGACCTGGACTCAATTGTACAATTTCCTTCTCTCTTTTACACAAACATTAAAAAACATTTCATTGTAAAAATTTTTTCAGCTTTTTTGCTCAAATGAATCTTGATCTGCATTTTGTATTGTGTGTTTTACTTCATACCAGTGACGTCTCTCAGTCCTGTGCACCTCTGGGACGCTCCATGTTCACCATGACGCCCATATCGGATCACACACTCTTCATTTACGGAGGTCTCGGCACAGACGGAAACACTCTCAGTGAGTATTAATCTCCTAATGCCTCTTAATTTACTCTAAGTCTTAACACCACACGACACAAAACAACCATGAAGTCTGTCTCATAATCCACCCGAGAGGCAGAGTCTCTCTTATAGTGTTGTTTTTCTCTTTAAAGTTTAAATAACTTTCCAACAAGTTCCTGGAGAGACTGAACCATTTAATGCTTTGATGTTAAATGTTGTAAACCTCTTTTTTTGCCAGATGATGCCTGGCAGTTTAACGCCCAGAAGAAAGAGTGGACCAAGATGACACATCCACATGAGGACAAGCCCAGGTAGTAAATTTGAAACCAAGCAAAGTGCTTCATGTTTATTTTTTTTTACATAGATTAAGGATAAAATGATGTAAACTTTGAGGAGGAACTTTATCATGTCTCAACAACATGAAAAAGTAATGCAAAACTAACAGGCTTACATTTGCCAATAAGCAGCTGTTTGATTTTAACAGTTTGTCTGTGTTAAATCTGAAAAAGGCGATCATAGATCATTATAAAGTTTAGTGTAATTGCTTCTTTTTTTTACCCAAATGTTCGTCTTCTCAGGGTTTGTCACTCAGCCTGCCTGGGAAGTGACAACGATGTCGTCGTGTTCGGTGGAAGCAGCAACATGCGCATCCTCATGGACTCGGTATGTGATTGTAAAACTGTGCAGTTTTTTGTCATTTTGTGACCGTCTTTACAAACTTTATTATACTCCTAATGGCTAAAGCTGTTATTTTTAGCTTCACTGTAAGGTCTTAGTGAGTAAAACATAGTTCAGCTTAACCTTTTCCCTGAGGATTGTGCTGATGTAAACCAAACATTCCTGCATTGTGCCTTCAAAACCCTTCATTCCTTCTGTAATGTTGTTTAAACTTATGCAATTAGTGAAATGCATCAGTTCCGCCTCAGTATTTTAGTAAAACCGTTGCATAAAGAAAGCTTAACGATAAGAAGTTTAAAGACTCAAAGACCAAAAATGGTAAATGGACTGCATTTATTTTGCACTTTTCAAGTCTTAACAACTTCTCAGAGTGCTTTATGACATAAGGCAGCATTCACACACACATGCACACACACATTTCATACAGTGGTGACAGAGGCTGCCATGCAAGCTGCACCTCATCAGGAGCAATTTACACCATCATGCTCCACAACACTTGGCCATGTCAACTTGGAGATCGAACCAAGAATCATCTCCACTCCCTGATGCCAAGCCTGTATAGAAAATGGTGCATTTAATTTAATTTTAAGGTCAGAACATAACTGCATTATAGAAAATCTTCGGGTTGCACCTTATCTAAAGGCATATAATCTTAAAATAAGAGTTTACACTGATGCTAGTGCTACTAAAATGCTCACATGGTGATATTAAGCACTTATAATGGTTGCCAATCTTAGTCTAGCCTGTTAGCTTAGCTCATTAGCAAAAAAGAGCAGCTAACGTTGATGGCATTGTCATGATTTGATGATTTGATGTCGATCGTCTGCTCAGGTGGCCATCCTGAGGGCTCCGTCGCAGCATCACTGCAGAGACGTGCTCATCTTCCAGACTCAGCCTTACTCCCTCTTCAGGTGCGTCGGGTCAGAACTGTTTGTACTTTCTCTCATGTTTACCGGCTGGTCACATGCGTTTGTGTTCAGCACTGTGCGTTATGTACATTGGCAGCATGTGAGAGCATGTTTGCACGTCGACTGTGTTCACACATGATTAAGCAGTTTAAGTCCACAGAGATCCTTTAAACACTCGCAGGTATTTACACTCCGCGTTTCACAAGCTGCAGAGGACAAGGTGTTTATGTTGTTATGTATGAGAGGGAAATAGGCAGTGACATGTTTTTATATGAAGTAGATTAAAATTTCTCCCTTGAGAATAAAATGCTAGTAAACTTTATTTAGTGATATTTTAATTTCCTTTAATCATTGGGAATATTGTTGTTTAATGTCAGATTTGTAGTATTTTTATTTTGAAATTGCTCTCTTTAAGTAACCAGAACATCATTTAAAAACAATCATAGCTTTCACTACAGATGAGATGTGTCCAGGAGGTTGGTTAAGACTTAAACATTAAACTACAGGAAGCTACAGACATGCTAACCAAGCTGCTCTAAGGTCCATATTCAGATACAATGCAGCGCTTTAGCTAACTGCTAACATTAGCTTGCTTGCATGACAATTGCATCACAATTACAATGCTAACCTTATGATCTGTGCTTCCTGCAGCCTTCTAATGGTGTAGATTTTTTTTAAAAAACGTGAATATCTAGAACTATTTCAATAACCTACATTTGGTGAAGGCACATTTATGTTCAGATTAATCTTAATTTTATACAACAGCAGTTAGGGGAAATGTTGAAAACCAGGAAGGAAGCAGATTATGGATGTATTCTGGAAAACTGAGACTTAAAAATGCATAAAAACCCTTTAAAATGACCTGTGTAATGCAAATCACTGCCACTGTTTCAGCAATTATAAGAGTTTGGATCAATTAATTTTGAAGCAGCCCAGAAGGAGAAAATACAGAAGCGAATCAAAGCAATCACATCCAATGAGATGGTACTCAGTGAATATTTAAAATGTAGTTTTAGAGCCTCTGAACAGTCTGTTTTGTTTTTATTTTCTAGATTGTGTGAAGACTTCATAGGAAGAGAGCCGTATCTGTTCGGGAAGCAGCTGAACTGGCTGCCATCAAAACTACGAAGCAGAATCGACAAACGGGTGGCGTTTTTCTCTGCTGCGACGTCCGTCATCACAGCTTAAAGAGGACGTTTTTATAGTGAAAATAGTCTGAGCCAGTCACTTATCACAAAACTATTTTCATTTTGTGTCAGAAATGTCTGGTTTTTTTTGTGTGTAATGATTTAAAAAAAAAAAAAAAAAACGGTGCTAAAGTTTCAATGTTTTAACTTATGAGATGTAATTTGTAAATAAAGTTTTTGACCTTATTTTAAACAGCCAGTTTAGATCAGGTAATAGTTTTAGTCCATGTAGTGATTTTATGATGTATAATCTGTTTTTTTTTTTTTTTTTGAATAAAGATATTGATTTGTTGTATATTACTTTGGTGGTAATCATTTTTCTTAATGAGCGATACTGTGGAGGCAGTGAAGTTGTGTTTTAGAGCAAAAGCATGAATAAAGACAATTTATCTTGATCTTTTAAAACACTTTGAACACAGTAAAATATTCCACTTTTAATCAAATCAGCTTACACGATTCAATCAATATAATATTTCACAAGGGTTAAGTGGATTTTAGAAAATATCAGCTCTTAAATTCTTTGGTTTAGCTGCAGAAAAATTTACAATTTACACTTGAATGCATCATGCTTTAGGACATGTCCATAAAAAAGTAAATGCTATGAAAGAAAAATAAAATCAGTTATAGACAGTCAGTTTATTTAATATTAATCTTTGCTTTTATCTTCTTTTTTGTAGAAAAAGTACAGAGTATAATTTCACTTAGACTTTTATCATCTTTCGCCTTTGAAAAAGTGAAATTTTACTCCTGCTGATCTTATTTTTCAAGAGCCTGCAGTTTTCTCTCCCCTCTAGATTTATATTTGATGTCAAATTAATCACAATAAAAGGCAAAGCAGAACCAAGTTGGGGAAATATTTTTAAAAAAGCAAATTTTTGAGGAGCCTGTGTGTCGTCCAGAGGTTCAGCTGGAGGTCGATCACCTCACGTTGTCTCACACAGGTCGGACGTAGTTGGCAGGAAGTAAACCCCGCTGACCCGTGCGTTGGTTGCTTCCGAACATCCATCCTTCATCTATCGGCTCCGCGTCGAAGATCAGATCGCCCTCCTGGAGAGACACTTCATCTTTATCTGCTGCCATGTAGCTGTACATGGCCTGGTAACGCCTCTGTGGAGTTCAAACACACACTGATGTCACATAGAGACTATACAGAGCTGCTTCATTTGCATTGAATATTTCCCTAAAGTGACATAAACACACACACTTTCGGCATTATAAAAGAAAACTTCTATATGAATGAAAACTAAAGAGCTAAAATATTACTGAACAAAAATTATCACAAACTAAATAAATTTAAATCTTTAATTTTACCACAATGAGGCGCTTAAAATAAGCACAAAGACCTAAATATCAACCTCTTACATCAGTCTTTTGCATATGACTTTAGAAAGAGTCCATAAGACTTCTATTTGCATCCGACATTGTTTATTTAATGTAGAACAGTCAGATCTGTTTCCAGAGTCGAGCTCTGCATGCAGCTGCTGCAAATCAACTCCAGCTGTTTTCGTCTATCTGATCATCCAGCAAAATTAAATAATTCTGTTCTTGTTTTCTTGTTTTTTTCCATTCTCTTTTTAAAAAAAGTAGATTTCCAGACCATTTTAAATATATATATATCTCAATGTGATGTTTGGGTGTCCACATGCTTTTGGCCATATTGTGTATGTTCATGTATTAGACTTACCATTCCACTAGGTGGTGCTACAGCAGCAGGATTCATTCGTCCAACTGGCTGACTGCTGTACCTCTCCATGTCGGATGGTTCCTCTTTATCACACACACACACACACACACACACACACACAGATAAAGTTAGCATAAACACATACAGTTAAATGAGGTTATTCAGAGGAGCTTTATTACCTTGTCTGTTTTCAGGAGGAGGCGCGTCACTTCGAATCCTGCTCTTCTCAAACTCTTCATGGTACTTTATCTGCACACACACACACAGGCACACACACACATTAACCGAATTCTCCGTTCTGTGAGGAGCAGTTCACCATTTTAGGAGGTGCTGAAGGATGATGTGTGTGTGTGTGTGTGTGTGTGTGTGTGTGTGTGTGTGTGTTGGCGGGGGGTTATCTCTGCTGCAGAGGAAACAGTCTCCTGAAGCCTCCCTTTAGAAGAAACATCCAGCAGGCTGTGCATTTTATTTCCTCTTCTTAGAATAAAACTTCGAAGAAACAAAAAGATTCAACTTTGTACATCAGCCAAATTTCAGCTGAAGTTTTTACAGCTTTGTTTACTCGTGGCCACAACAGAAGAAACTGGAAAGTCTCACTAAAACCGTACAAAAGTAACAGTGAAATAGATTCGTGTTCGTCTCCACTTCAGTTTAAATTCCTTCTTCATGATGCTGTTGAACATTTAACTGAGGACAAACTTAAGCGATGAGATTCTTGTGCAACGTTCAGCGAGACAGACAGGACGACCTTCATGAACCTCTGTGATATTAATCAAACACAGTTCCAGCTTCAGAGGCTGGGAGCAAAAAAACTGGATGCTGAGTAAGGGGGAAAGAAGAAGCAAGCTCCCTTGTGTCTTCAACAGACTTCAGGAGGAGCAAACAGGAAGAGAAGATATGATGGGAAAAAGATGGGAGCCATGTGGAGGTCTGAAGGATCCAGTGTGCAGGATTTACGAGGATCTACTGGCAAAAAATGGAATAAAATAATTATAAACAAGTTTTGTTGAGTGTAAAATCAGCTGAACCCTTCATATCTGCAGGGGGAGGAGATCCTTTTCCACAATGTCAGCCATGTTGAGCAGCCATGTTTGTATGGAAGCCCAGAAGAGACAAATCAGTCCCTCCAGGAATTCGCGATGTTGCGATCGCAACAATTAATGAAAATTCAA
>JAPZDV010000014.1:5560157-5588159 GCA_029814665.1 Acanthurus lineatus
AACATGTGTGTGAGTGTGTGTGTGGGTGTATGCGTGTTTCAGTTTTGTGTTTCTTTTTCAGTGTGGGTGTGTGTGTGTGTTTTTCACTGTGGTATGTGTGTGTGTGTCTACCAGTTGGAGTGAGTGCATGCATGTGTGTGTGTGTGTGTGTGTGTGTGTGTGTGTGTGTGTGTGTGTGTGTGTGTGCGCAGACGTTGACTCTGTGTCCACAGCTGAGAGACTTTGACCATATAGGGCAGCTGCTGCTGTGTGGACGGGCAGAAATGTCTGAAATGTTTCTGTGTGTCTCTGCAGGGCTGCACTCTGACATCCTCCACTGCTGCACGAAGCTCCGTTTGCTCCGTTCTCTCCGTTCCCTCCGTTCTCTCTCTGCTCTCTGTTTTCTCTGCTCATGTTTTACTTTTTATGCATCGAACCCGTCCTCAAATCCGCCATCCTGCTCTGAAACTGCTCCTGTTATTGGACCGTGATGTTTTCAGAGAAACAGCATCTGGTTCTGTGTTGTTTGTTTTGTTTTGTTTTTTTTTTTTTTTGTTCCTAATGGAAAAAAACATTCTGTGCTCCAGAGATATTCGGCTGAACGAACTCAAGATGTTCAAAGTGCTGCACTTACATTACTGATCTGGTCCTGTGTCTTCTTCACTCTCTGCATCTCCGGAGTGTCGACGACCACGCTGAAACCTTTCCCCTTGTTCTTTTCAAAATCCTCCTTGTAAAGAGCCTGAAATTTGTTAGAAGTTTATTAGAAAAAAAAACATTAATCTTATTTTGAAGGAATAGATTTTGGGAAATATGTTAATTTGCTTCAATGCTGAGAGTTTGATGAGTGGATGAATTCTTCTCTTGTGTCTGTAAACTAAATATGAAGCGACAAACAGCAGCTAACGTGGTTAGCTTAACAAAATAACTGGAAACAGCTCGTGTGGTTTTGTCAAAGGTAGAAAAGAACAAAACAAAACTGCATACAAGCACCTTTAAAGCTCATTAATTAACATAATAGACGTAGTTTGTCATCTAAAGACTTCCTGGAGTCTAGCGGTAAGGTTTATGCTAAGCTAAGCTAACCGTGTGCTGCTTTTAGCATCCCATTTAGCATATAGACTCAAAAGGGGTGTCTTTCTTCTCATTTAACTCTCAGCAAAAAAACAAAAAAAAAAGTATATTTTCCATAATGTTGAATGATTCTTAACAAAAATGTCATGTTAGATTCAATACATTTTTTAAATTCATGAACAGGTTTATCCTTAAGATGAAACATGGAATTACAAGCTGCATTCAAGGTGTACTGGTATCAGCTGAACGACATATGTTCATGTCTGTAATTCCCACTAGGAAAGTTTTTTTCAAATTTTTTTGCCCACAATCCTTCAGTTAAAAATAAAGTCTTTCTGAAACATCTTTGTAACAGTATTGATGTTATGAACTTTGTTTAATTTAAATACTTAGTAGAGGCTTAAGAGATAAAACTTTACAGAATTTTGCTAAAAAAAAAAAACTGAGTAGATAAATCTGGAAAATAAACATATATTATTATAGACTGTATTCTTCTTTTGTGTGAATCTTAATTTGCAGGTTGGGAAAAATTGTACTTGTTGGTTATAGTGATTTTTTTGTTTGTTTTTGTTCTTTTTTAGTCAGTAAAGACAATAAATTCCACATAACCTGAATGCAGCATTGGATCAAAACTACTCAGGATAGATTTGACAAGCAAGTTTACCTGTTAAGAGACGGATTATTAATAAAGAGCATGCAGACATGCAGACATTCATAAACACATACACAGAGGTCAGAAAGACAGCACACCTAGGACTCTAAAAATGAAGAAGGAGGGCAATCAATGAGTTGAGGTTAAGATGTAGTGTTATTAGATCATTCGTTGCTCGACGGTTTTCGAGGTGAACCGGACATACGTGACTGATCTGGTCTTGTGTCTTCTTCACTCTCTGCATCTCTGGAGTGTCGGCCACCACGCTGAAACCTTTTCCCTTGTTCTTTTCAAAGTCCTCCTTATAGAGCGCCTGTAAATTTGTAATTCATCAGGATTTAAGAAACTCAGGCTTTGAAATTAGACAGAAGGGTTGAGGAAGACCTGTGAGGTTAACTTCTCGGTCCAAAGAAGGGGCATATCCTCGGAAATTCAATGAGGTTGCACACACTTTTAATTTAAATTCACAAGAACACACACCTAAACACAGAGGCACTTTGTTTTAAACGCCTATCTGCAGCATCTTCTTGTATGTTTAGACCCCAGGAAAACACTTGCAACATTAAACACAGCCGAAATGTTTACTTGAAAGCAAAATCTGAGATGCGCACACATTGCGCACTCAAACACACACAAAGTGAGTCACGTTCTTGCTATGAGGAATATGTCGTCTCAGTCAGTAAGAGAGCTGGACTGCCAGGACTTTTATGGTTATAAACAATGAACTGGGTTGGCTGGATGAGACGAGAGGAGACGACAGAGAGGAGGAAACAGCTTTCGGTGTGAATTTGATCTTGATGTTTTCATAACAATCACGTAGTATAATAAAACAGTTATGTTATGTGATTGTTTCAGAGGGTTTTAGCCAAAAATGGAACTTCTTTTACTTTGTGAGACTCCATCTGCTTCCTGTATCAGACATTTAGATACGTAGAACAAATGTTATGAGAAAAAACACTCAAGCTGCTGCATCACATCTTGTACTTCATGAGAATCATTTGGTTTTCAAACACTATCATTCACATTTGTAAAGAGCTTGATGTCCCTATTCTGTGGTTTCCTCTGTGAAATAGGGCTTTGTGGTTGCTGGACGGGTAAATATGTCACTTCTGTGGTTCCCAACAATTGTGCTTATATTTAACACGCCTGGTTTGTTTCCTATGTGCAGGCTAGCACATAAACATTTTAAAACCAAACAATGGTAAAAATGAGTGGCAAGGAAACGAAAGTGTGTTGCACTTAAGTTGCACATAAAAGCAGATTTCTCTTTTAACCCCGTTGGTGTCTAGCTGTGTTTGGTTTATTTTTTGGTTTTATGTTTCTAGATGTTAATTAAGATATCCGTCTCTAACATTTCTTCCCCTACTATAATAAAATCAAGGTGAACGGATTTTAATCTGTGATGCTTTCGATGCTGAAAAATGATATTTAAAAACTTAAACAACTGCAAGGCAAGAGTTGGGGTCACATCACCAACAAACACAGACATTGGTTATTTTTGTAGACTTGCTAGCTTTTGTACTTGTACTGAAGGAATGTAATCTTAAAAAAAGAGCATTACACATCAACAAAACACATTAATAAACCTGCCCCGTGTTTTAATAATTTCACATATATCTAATTTTGACAAAGCAACTACATAAACTCGAGTTAAGGGCTCTAATTCTGATTCAGGGCAACTGCTAACCATAGACATGTACATGTGCATACAGGTGTATATATCTATGATTGCTAACTACTGATGGTTTTCAGAACGCATTCACCCTCATGGTCTTGTAGCAGTAAAACAACAAACTGTGGTCAAGTGGTTTGTAGCAGGAAACAAGCTAACAGAGTATCTTGCTGGCACAAATGCTAGCTTGGCTTGCTATCATGTGACCCTTGTCTTGCTGGTTGTAATATTCTGTCTTGTCTCCCAGCTGCCGATTAGCCTATTAGCCTAGCTTAGTCATAAAGCTAGGCAAGTTGATTAGCCTAGCTTTAGCATGTCACTATCAGCAGGGAAAAAGAGCTATTTTGTTCTCTCCGAATGTAAATATCAACATCAGGCCATGCAGCACATATTGGACTTAAACTCTGCAGACTTAAAACAAGGACAAAGTGCTGCTACAATAAAGTAATCTGCAGATTAAAGATTCAGCTTTTAACAACAGTGTGGTGTCACAAAAAATGCAGTGTTAAGAGCTTTTCTTCTTTTTACACGGGGTAGAAACGTGGAGTGACAAGACAATCCTTAAATAAAACTCACACGAGGGAGGAATCTCTTTTGATCAGGTTAAATTACTGGCTTGAACAGTGTGATTAGATTAAGAGATTAAGAACAGTGAGGTTCAGTCAGGGAGGATGAGTTGAGCCGGCGCCACATGACAGACTTAGAGGAAGAGAGATTTTTAAAACTCATCCAATTTATGATCACTTTGGACACTCAGGAGAAATATTTACACTTTACAAACCCCAAGTTCAAGTCCAATCTCAAATCTTTACATCACAGTCGAGCTGACATGCTCTCCTTTCAGTATTTGGTTTATTTAATTTAACTGAAAGAATCCAATTGTCATTAGAGGTGTGTCCTCGTCTCGTGACAGACAGAGAGCTGAGCAAAGGTGACAGACAGAGAGGGATTAAGATGAGCATCTCTGCTGACGACAGGAAGCAGAGACAGAGGCGAGCGACCTGAGGGCGTCTCACCTGGCTGTTGAGCATGCTCTGTTGTTTGAGACGCAGGTTCTCCGGAGTGTCAGTCACTATGGTGAAGGAGGTTTTGGGGTAATGCCTAAAAGTAAAACAAGGAGAACAAGAAACATAATCTGTTAGTTCGCACTTCTCTTTTCCATCACCTCTGCACACAGCAGCTTCAACTGTCCATCTGTGTGTCTCAATCGCTTTGGAAATAAATGTCAGCTCATGTCGTGATTAGGGTTGTTTTGTGAGGAAATAGCCAAAAAAAAACCAACTCAAAATGACACGATTGCAACTTCTGTGCAGTTTCACTACAAAGGGAGAATAAAAAATGTGATGCAGATATAAAATGTTAACGCTTGTCTGAACTGTTCAGTGATTTTAAGCATCAGGGTGATTCATGTGGTGCAAACACTCACATACTGCAGTAAGGTCTCTTTTCAAAGCCTTTGTAGGTCGTCATGCTCAGCGCCATCTTGCATACCTCGCAGCTGAAGCAACCTTTGTGCCAATACTGAAGAGAAATAATGAGCAAGAGTCAGATAAAGTGTAAAGTTCAGCACTTCAACAAAATGATGTTCTGACTACTAAAATAAAGTCGTCCCGATGCACTGCATTAAAATGTAAAAGATACTTCTGAATTCATATTCTGTCTTGCATATTTGACTTGATATCAGCTTAAAAAAAGGTTGTTGATGTAATTAGAAGTGACAGAGTGGGAAAATTCCTTTACAGAGAGCACAGCAGCTTCTTATTTCTGCTCTGAAAAAGTGCCAATAATAAATAGTAACAGTGCAAAATTATTAACACGTAAGAAAAGATATTCCTACAATGTCAACAACCCAATTTAAGTACGGATTAGGTATGCTTTGTAGTACTTTATATCCCTCAGTATTGATTTATTTGTTTTGGTTCATATCCTAAAAGGTGTTTGGAAACATCTTAGTGTCACAAAAAAAGAAAGAGAAAAAGAAAAAGAAAGAAAATTTTGCTCTTCACCCAAAGGAAACACTTTGCCTGGTTTGCCTCGGTCATATTTGTCATGAATGCATCATCTCACTGGAAACTCTAAACACTGGTAAACAATCCAGCCCCTTTAATCTGCTTTACCTGTGTCTGTAAATTAATTAAATTAACATGTCTTTATTTGGTTTAAGTCACATTATCAGAGTACGAAGAACTTATACTGACAGTGAGAGACACACAAACCCACATGGTCTATGTGCTCTGTCCATTTTTAATCTCAGAGGTTTGTGGTCAGCATTCTGTACCGGATGTTTCTTGTCTACATGGCTCACCCCTCAGTGTGTGTTTGTGTGTGTGTGTGTGTGTGTGTCCCTTTTTGTGTATCTTTGCAATATGTGTTTTTTTGCATTTGTGTAATAATAATAATATTAACAGATCATATTACTCTATAGCATGAAGTGTACTAAAATACAACATTTCTTGGCTCAAAAGAAGCATTACTACAATAACAACTTGCCTGACAAACATGTAAGTGACACAAAAAAGAATATTACAAGAAAAAGACTCTAATACTGATTTTCTTTGCACTTTTAAAAAATGGAAAATGTTGACTTTTAAGAAATTACCTCTCTATTGATATTTTTTCTTTGGGAATAATTAGAATGGTACAGTCAATCGTTTTTATTATTTGCCCTGCTTTGGTAGAGTGAAAGTATGCAACACAAAACAAACACAGAAGAAACCATAAAAAATTAAAATAGGAATATTAAAAAATATATGTTTGATACAGTCAATCGTTTTTATTATTTGCCCCGCTTTGGTAGAGTGAAAGTGTGCAACACAAAACAAACACAGAACAAACATATATATATTAAAAAATATATTTTTGGTCAGTGAATAGGATAGATTTAATCACCTTACCTTGTCCAGGCAATTTATTTTTTCTGTAGGGTAAACTGGTTTTTTGCATCTTCCACAGGGCGGATTCATGATGGCGCAGTGATTCCTTTCACCACGAAAAACTCTTATTGAACCAGTAAATTCAAAAGTAAAACACAGGCCGTGATGTGCAGCTGGGATACGAACCGTCCTCCTTTTTCGCCTGCAGGCATTTCCATTAATATACGAACCGGACGCGACCGTCAAAGCAAGGAGGAGTCAAGCGTGAAAACGACGCCTTTACGGTGCTTTCAAAAACCGACGTTTATAGGAAATTTCACTTTATGTTTCGGTAATGAGTGACCAGCCAAGTGCGTTGTCCAAACGTCAAATTATCTGTCACATTTTTAATATATTCTGCTTTTATTTGTTGTTTTTTAACTTAAAAAGAAGCGTGAAATCACAACAACTACGACAAATATGATTTATACCTAAGTTGTACTGTGAATGACGAGTTTTTGCGGTGCACCTGAAGGTAGCATCAAATCTATCAATGGGAAACCGTAATAACCTTAAAAGGAGGGAAAACTTACCCCGAATATTAGACAAAGGCAATGTTGTGATGTAATTTAATGCCACCAAAGAACCAGATTTTATACGTCTGCATTTAAATTGCGGCAATATTTTAACTGCACATGGGGAAAAACATTAAACGACACCGATCATTTGATGGCTACATGACATTTCTCTGGATCGGCACCTTTAAGTTAATCTTTGGCGCCCTCTGCTGGATAAAGGATAATGCTTCTTTCCCAACCACATTAGCCATTTTTTTTTCATTGAGGGTTAAAATATGTCCGTCGTTAACCGTACTAGAAATACGCCGTAGCTTCGACGGTCGTGAGTACGGTGATAATAACAAAAATATATCCAAAGAACAATATCAAGATACTGATATGATGTCTCGATATAAAAGCTTACGTTTCCCGTGTAGAATAACGGATGGGGGTATAGCTCAGTGGTAGAGCATTTGACTGCAGATCAAGAGGTCCCCGGTTCAAATCCGGGTGCCCCCTCTTTTCTTACCCAGTATACATATACGCCTCTTAGCGTTTAATAGTCGCAGATAATTGCGATGAAATTATTAACAATTAACGACATGTATACTTTTAAATACGAAAGAGTCAGTTTCTTTGCATCATGGGACCTTTATCCTACCTACAAAATGCAAAAGTACCTTTTTGTCCGACAAGTTTCTTGAAAATGGTATGTTCCAAATTTACTACTGTAAGTCAGCGGTATGAAATAAGTAATGTTAATGTAACAAGAGAAAATTTCTTTGTTTATGTTTATGCTGTCAATGTCAAAGTCTCACTGAAGCGAATTACTCTTAAAAGTATGTCCATCGAACTGTAAGTCATGTTATGTCACAGTCACTTTTTATTCTTAAGTTTTGAAGATGATTGGACACTTTTTTGGGCTGTTAGCATATCTCATGCTAATTACAACCAATTCAGAGCAACTGACAGGAGTGTTAGCTTCTAAGCTAACTATTCAGAGGCTGTGTTCTTTATGTTCTAACCTTAATTTGTAAGGATTTTTAATTCAGAAAGCCTGTTAAATAACTTAGAATTTGACCCCAGAATGCTTGTTTGTTTATCTAGATGTGTAAAATTACTTTTTTTTCGAAAAAACTACCGAAATAACTGCTCTTTCATCGTAATTGGTGTGAATGCTGAGTCATTATGCTACATCATGCTACAAGCTTTAGGATCAATCAGTCACTTTTTTTAGAGTAATGGCCATAGTGGATATAAATTATAGGATTGTTTTGTCAACAAAAATTATAATTTTTTATCCTTTTCATCATACACAGTTTAGCTTCTGTGTGCCCAAGTTTCTCATGTAAACTAATAACAGCTAGCTAATGTACATACTATTACATACTCAGTAGAATATGAAAAATAAGATAGGGTATCGCAAAAAGGATATAACACTGCATAACTGTTTGGTTTAGGATAGTATGTCGCTGCAAGCACTTTTGCCTCACTTTTTCTAAAAGTTAGGGCCTAAAGGACATCTAAAACTTATCCACATAATTATTAACATTAAAAATCAGCATGTAAATAAAACAGCTTATAGCCAAGTGGCAGTCACCTGACTGGTATCACTTTACTATTTGTTTTCAACTCTCCACCAAGCACGAGATTAATACCAACACTCACCACCAGCTTTTATTAGAAGACATTTAGACAGGAAGGTTTAAAGAAAACTCTCATAACTTGATGTCTCTAAAAGTCATCAAAACAACATTTCTCCAGAGAAGTTCAAGATGATCATTACAATCACTATCAGTTATATAGCTAGATAGCTGTTATTGTGAAGTCCATGGAGATATAACACATTATGAACCAGTCATTGGTAACATTGAAGTTTCATGAGAGAAAAATAACTCCATAAAATGTATAAAACAAAGACACAAAGTTAAGATGAGCTGTACATTAGTTTGCAGTATGAAGGCTAGTTTGACTCGTTCCCTGACATCCTGTGCATTGATGGGTTTTGTACAGTTACACGTTTGCATCTCATTATTTCTGTATAGTCAGTTTTTGCTCTCAGACCCTCCAACTCTTGGATTATATGGTAAATCCCCTGTGTGATGACAAAGGGCAAAATACACAGAGAAAGCTGGAAAGAGCTACAAGAGCAGTTACAGTAAACACTGTCCAGCCACCAAGGTTGGAGTAGGGACATCCTGTGTCTCGTGGGCCTGATCGTCCACATCCATCCCCTTGTAAAAACATTACAGTCTTGAAGACGATGTCCTGTCTTCTTTTGACTAAGTCCTGCAGGTCCAGGACCCTCAGCAGCACTGCTCAGCTTCAATGAACCCTTCCTTTTCGTGACCTCCAAGCTCGACTTCAGCATAACTGGAGTGACAGCCCTGGTTTCTGAACTTCATGGAGGGCCAGTAGTTATTGGTGCGTCGCTATGAACAACAGACAGGAGTTACTAAAGGTGAGGCAGCAGACAAACATGTGAATGCATGTGGGATATCTCTAATAAGAAAAATAAACCGTTGACTCTAGAGAATGTAAGAAGGCGTTTTTCTCACCTGCATGAGGTAGAACGGTGGAGCCACTGTGGGATGTGTGTTGATGTAATAGACAGCCAGTAATGTCAGAGCTACAAGCAGAACTAGTGCCGCCACCACTCCTGCTATAATGGCTGTGTTCTCTGTTATTCCCTTATGATTTGGAGGACCCGTCTGTAAATCTGAGAGGAAGAAAATGAGATTGGTTTTTTTTTGTGTGAAAGCAGTAGCTGTCTGAGCTGGCTTTCCTCACTATTTAAAGTAAACAAAACCAAACCAAAAAAACTCCTCATTAACTCTGGAAAAAGCTGAATCCAAGTCACAGTGTTAGAGCTGAGATTTAATCAATTGGTAAATTAATCAATTGGTAATCGGAACGGATTAAATTGTCTCTGAATATTTGACCACCTTATGATTTAAATGCTGACATACCTCGCTGTCTGTCTCCCCCTAGAGTCTGCTTCAGAGAACTGTACCTCTAGTGACAGGCTTGTCTTCGGGCGCTGCTGTAGAAGGCGTCGGACCTGGGGAGGAGTCGTTGAAGGAGTTCATCGTTCCCTCAGGTAGAACAGGGTTGTAGTCTTCACATGAGCCTTGTGCCTGAGTGAAAGCCCACACGGATGACTCAGGAAAGAATGAAACAGATGCTCAATTCCTTTTTGAATAAATGAGAAATCTGTCTCACCTCCTCAGGGCAGTTGTAATCCAGCCACTCTTGTCTGTGCCGGTCAATACCATCAGAGCATCTGAAACTCAGTGGGGACAAAATGAGAAGAACCAGGCTCTCTACAGCTGCATTAAAAGATAAAACATTCAGATTTTCATCCTACCGTTGAAGTGTGTTGCACCACCCGCAGCCAGTTGTCAAGTTGGATGTTAGGCAGAGTTCACAGGATGTATGTTGAAGACAGGCTAAAGGGACCAGATAGATAATTTTGGATTACGGAGGTGAACTGTGAGGCTGGACTGTCTTATAAAAGTCATTTTGCAAGGATACTTACTGGGCAGATGTGAGAAATCAAAAGCTGATCCGCTTACAATCTTTGTGGTGTCAATCTCAACACGATGATACTCATAGATTGTACGGCGCTTCACATCTTCAAGACAAAAAACAGAACGTTAGTATTTCTACAAGATAAATTTTTCTGCTCTGTGTGGTTAAAAGGAAAGTGTTGCATCTATAAGACTAATAAATGTCCTTTAACAAAAATCCAGCAGTAAACAGAATCAAGAACAATTGAATATATTTCATTTAATTTTAAAATCAGTTGTGTTTGAAACATATAGGAAAATGTTTCAAGGAACTGACCTGAGGGCTGTGAGGAAGGAAGAAACGCCATGAAAGCGTCAGACAGTCCTACTTTAACTGGATGCTCGGTGGAATTAATTTTTGCCACAGGAACAGGGATCTGAAAACATGACAGCAGTGTTTGTTTATAGGTGACTCAACAGGCATAAGAAAACATATTCAGACACTGTTTAACTAAATAGATGAAGATGACAGCAGTTACCATGACTTACATCTTTGTAGTTAAAAACAATTTTTCCATTTCTGTGAAGGGCTGCCTGGAAAGTAAAAGGTCCTTCAGCCTCTCGGTCCTTTAGCCGCACTTTGTCCCACTGCACCACAAATAAATTACCTGAGCGGAGGACACAGAGGCTGGTCAGAGGAAACCAGGATCTCCCACACATGACCCACTTCACTGAGGAGCTCCCACTCACCGTTGTCCGAGTACCTCACTGTTGAGTTTTTGGAGAAGCTGGGGTCAAAGTTGGCCATGAGGGGAGCAACATACTGTGTGGCAGTCAGCATTCGATGAGTAATCTCCCCCATGAAGATGAATCCTGGGGGCAAGGGGGAAAAAAAACACACGTAGAGATGTCAAAAATGGACAGTCACATTGCATGCTTTTTAAAAACTATGCTTAAGAAGTTAATACTTTCTGAATATAGCACAAATATCGTATTTAACATGTAACTCTCATAAGCATTTTCTATGGGTTAAAAATGTAGGACATGCACAGCAAGTCTTTAAGCAATTAAAATAATTAAAAAACTAAGGCATTTAAGATTAACTGGATTTATTATAGGCTGATATGCTTGAATATTTCCCCAGGGTAGGACAAAGTCTCCTTCAGCACCCTGTTAGACGTTGGATCTCCTGATTGGAAGAGTGAAGTAGACGAGTGTTGCTATGTTATGGAGTAATGTAAAGCAAAACGTACCACCAGTCGCCACGATAATTTGTCTCAAGTAGTGTCCATAAAAAGGGAAATCAAAAGAGAGCGCCACCCTCTGTGGAAAAGATAAAAGTCAGATGTGGCTTGGCGTTAAATCAGACAGCTGTTTGTGTTTGTGTGTGTGTGTCATCTCACCGCTGCCTGTCGATGTGTGTTGGACAGTATGCCGTGGATTTGGACTTGGCTCTTGTGCAGGTTGTTCAGATCCACCCACAAGTCTTGAGTCTGTCTGTCTGTTGGACCAAAGCTCTGCCATCTGTAGTACTTCTGGGAGTCCTCCTGAGCGAAAGAGGGCAATGAAGTTTTCATTAAAACAGTTTTCATGGCGAGTGTTGAAGTTTGCAGAATTAAGTACAAATATTGAATTTGTTTGCAACATTCAAGTTGCTTTTTGAAAATGCACACCTTTAAACTCTGATTTAGAAAATGATGTTACCTATTTGGAAAAACAAATATCACATTGTTTTTTAGTAAAAGACACCTGAGTTTTTTCATGTGGAAACAGATGCAACTTGAATATTAAAATTGTATAAGAGCTGCTAGTTGAGTTAATCTTTAAATTTACTAGGAAAAAATAAATTGTAATTGCTGGTTTTCAACTTATTCCATTTGAAGATTTGATATTTTTCTGTGTCATATGTGATAGTGAACTGAATATTTTTGTGCTTTGGACTTTTGGTGTAATGAAATTGATTTGAATACATCAACTACGGAATTGATTGTTCTCTTTCATATGCAAACCTCAGCATATTTATGTTTGAATCTGCTTGATATAATAATGTCTTTGTCAATGTCTTCAGCCTTTGCAGTAACATGACCAGGTGTCCCTGTGATGGCCAATCAGAGGGGGTCAGGCATGAAGCGACACTAAGACAGCTGTTCCCAACATAAGGTTCAGCACCCCAGGAGAAGTCACAGGATGAGTCTAAGGAGTTGAAAGGTAAAACAGAAATCTACAACTCTAATTCATGTACCTTTAGTATTTTCTTCACCCTTTTTAAAATATTCAGACAATCTGAGATGTAAAATAATCAACAAATCAAAGACATACAACCAATCAAAAGACGTTAAAAAGGAACTGCACAAAACACTTGGGATTTGTCTCTATTTCTGTCCATGCTGTTCCACATGGGGGAGCTGTTTACACATTACACATGGTGCTTTGACAAGAAGGGCCTGTGTCTTGTACAAATCTCTAGTCTTGATGGCATTATTAATGTATGCCACAGTTCAAGGTGACAGAGAGCAATGGTTCTGGGGTTTAGTGTGGGCTCAGAAAGTAGAGCAGTTAAATGCAGCGTTCTCACTGCCGCTCTGGCTGCTCCATATACAGCTAGTGACCCACTTTTTTTCCCATCTTCATTGCCTGACACCAGGCTGTGTTTTCTAGAGGGAGGTGTGGGATTTCTAGGTGAGGACGAGGGAACAATCATACTTTTCCCTCACAGCTGACAGATTTATTGAAAAGATTCCCACTGGGCAAAATGTGAAGGGTCCTGGAAATTGGCGTCAGACCTCCCCAAAAAGGTAGCAGCAGCAGTACAACAGAGCTACTTGTGATCTTGTCCAAGTGAGTCATTCACAAGCACACACACATGCACGCGCAGACGTGCACACGCACAGCCACACTTAGACAAACACTGTAAGTTGGCTCGACCAGGCCGTCGTCTGTTTTCAATTTGAATTGTAGAGAGAGGAAAAAAAAAATGTTCAACACTATTTATGTGGGTTGAATTTTAGTGAGGGCAGTTCAAGTGAAAGAAGAGTCTGGGACATAAGACACAAATTAAACCTCATCATACATTTCAAATAAACTTGAGCACAGTTTTACTTTGTATTTATTGGAAAATGACAAAGGAAAAAGTCACCTGAACTTTAATAACAATGACCTTCATTCAGAGCTTCTCTTGCTTGGCTGAGTATAAACACCTTCACCTCGACTGACCTTTCTGCACAGAATTATTACAATAACATGTCAGTCAGGTTGAAGCTCCTACAAAGCATGTAAACAACTCTCAGGTTTTCTTAGATTGAACCTGATAATAACTAGAACTGCCTCAGTGACCATATACTGAGGTCCAATCAATCAAAGTTCAGGGGTCACAAAGAGCATCTGCCTCAGGGAGGAGAGCTTAGTTAAATTAGCGTAGCCTGTTGCTACATGCTGTTCAATGATGCTGAATAAAAGTTATGTTATTAAAAACATAAAAACATAAACATAAAACATGTAAAACATAATTTTCAGCAAGTCTGACTTATTAACAGAACTCAACCTGACACAAACAACATAGCAAACTGAAGTGAAAACAAATCCTACCAGACACATGATAAAGCTAAATCTATGCTGGCCAGCTACAAATGGGAAGCCTACTTTAGTTAATCTTCGTCTGAAAACACGCAAGAATTTTGAGTGATAATTCTGCCACCGCTAATCTGACAAACTGCATTTGTCATTTGCGTCATGCAAAGAAAGATCTTGTTGAAAGGTGTATCAGGAGTAATTAAAGGAAGCGGGATTTCGTCATGGGTCAGTTGTTTGGATCTCACCACTATTCGAGTCATGTTGTCAGGCAGGGTATTGATATCAAGTCCCCCTCCTTCAGCCTGTGCGTTTCGGGCTTCTCTGTGTTTGTTTGGGGTCTGCTGGTCCCTCCTGGTTCTGTGAAGAGCGGAAGGATCCACATCTGTCCGCAGAGGAGTTCCTCTTAGTGCATCTAGAACAAGACAGGCATTATAGTGACTGAACAGAGTCAACACACATGGCCCTGCATGTAGAGACGTCCTGGAGGATTGAATCAATGAACAAACAGGTTTCTCTTTAGCTCTGCAGGGTCAGAATGTTTTTTCCTGCTATTTTTTCCTTCAAGCAGCAATTATTCTTCAGCTGCTATGGACACAAACACTTAGTTCCTCCACAAACAAGGCACCAATTTCTATATTCTGGACTTTTAAGAAAAAAAATAGTAATAGAATTTTCCATTAATTTCAAAATATGTGAAAAGATATCCAAAGTTATCCGGTAAAATATTATTTAGTGGATGTGAAACTAGTCTTTTGGTCACATCTGCTTTATTGGTTCCAATAATGTGACTCATTAACAGGCAGAAATTGCCACAGAAAACTAGATCCATGGGTGGAGTTTTTACAGCAATAACTCACAGAGAGACAAAAAAAAAAACCAAACTCACAAAACCAAGGAAAAGAAATAATAAATACATTTAATTTAATTTTGCCATATAAAATAGTGCCAGGATGGCTTTTTAATTTCTGCGTTTTAAACTAATTATGTGGCTTGTGTGTTTTTGTTGGACCAGAAGTCGATAATAACATTAATACATCCTTTTTTTTTGTGCCAATGGTCTTTATTAGCCCAGTACTTTTGTGTGAGTGTGTGTGTATTTGGCTCTTTGTGCGTATTCACATCTCTGCTGACCACCTACATTTGTGAGAGTCATCTGCTCAGCAGATTATAAATGGATGTTTATATTTTTTCACTTCTACTTTTATTGAGGAGTATATATTTTTTTTTCTTTTTGGACAGTAAACTGATCCATGAGTCACTGTCTTGTGCACATTTTTCACTCCACAGAGTTGCGAGATCAGCAGAAATTACTGGTTTCTCAGCGTGTTGAGGGTTTCTGCTGTTATTCTTAACCGAACAACAAGTTGAGGGATTAAATCCAATTTGCTGTCTATATTTTATAACAGCTGTAAGGTCAATAAACCAAGCAGTTGACTAAAAGCATGCTTTCATCTTGAGAAAGGGAAAGACATGAGCCAACCCGAGGTCCAGACCCCCAACTCAGCCTTTGTCCTTTTAAACTCTGTTTACAACATATGATCAGAAGTATGGAGACACCCCTGATCCCATCCACATGCTGTTTTGTAGTTTTGGTCTGGAGCTGTTTTTCTTGGTTTGGCTGAGTCTGTTTTTTCCATTAACTCTTAAAGCTGCAGCATTTATTGATAATGTCGACAGAAGTTTGCCGTCAGCTCTGTGGCAACAATTTATGTCTTTCCTTTTTTCTGATTCAACATGACAAGCCCCCCCCACATGAAGTCCGGCCCCTTTAAGGACTGGTTTTCTCATTTTGGTGTGCAGTAACCCGAATGGTCTGCAAAGAGCTCTGACCTCAAGCACATCCAAGATGTTTGGGATGATCTAGAGCAAAAACTGTGAGCCAGAACTGATCACCAGACATCAGTGTTGGACCTCCGTCTTGCTCTTGTGGCTGAGTGTGGATAAATGCCAAGAGCCAGATTCCAAAATCTGGTGGAAAGACTGAAACCAGCAGAATGGAGGCTGTTATACCAGCAAATTAGTGCTCATGATTTTGAAATGAGATATTTAACGATCACATAAGAGTGTAATGTTTGGTTTTCAGCATAATTTTGACTTTTGTGGTCAAAAGTAAAAGGTTTTCCTCTGTGCCAAAACACAAATAAGTGAGATGTCATCTAAATATTGCCTTGAATATTGAATATTTGGTTTTTGGACTCTTTGTTGGCTGTTTTCAGATACAGCTGATGATGTGGTGTTGTCAACCATTCAAGGAATAGTGCAGATTAGAGCGTCAATATAGCTTTCATGTTGGTAATGAAGCTAGAGTCAGCAGCTTAGTCAAGCATAAAGACTGGAAATAAGTGGAAACAGTTAGTCTGGCCCAAAGTTACAAACCTACAAGCCTACAAGCACCTCCAAAGCTCACTAATTAGTGCATTGTATGTTGTTTTATTTAAGCAGAACAGATATCTAGCTTAAAGCAACAAGTTGCCGTTTCACATGGCGTTTTATGTAAACTTTCTGCCTCCTGTGCTGTAAGTTACTGTAAGATTTTACCACTGAAAGCTGTTTCTCATTGAGTGCCCTTGTTGCATAAGGACTGAATGAGGTGAAGTATCTGTTATAAAAGTGAAAAAAAACAATGACAAAGAGACAACAAAAAAGAGGCTATAGAGACAAAATGGAACAAGAGAAAGAAACATAGAGAGGTTATCATGCACACAGGGGAGACAGCTCTAATGAGAAATCTTGTTTGATTATGGTGCAGTGAAAGTTATTTCCACAGCTTCAGAACAAGGACTCCTAATTGGGTCAGATTGGCAGGACTCATCATCATCATCATCACAAAACAGCTGAGGAGGCGTCAAATAGTAGGGAGACAAGAAGAGGAAGAGCTTTGAGGAGGAGGAACACTGGACATGACAGATCAGGGACTAGATGTTAGTTATTATTAATAACTAAAAATGTCCAGACACCCTGTATTTGATTGTTTTTCTGCATTTTTTAAACCTTATTGGCACTTCTAGATTTTTCTTTCCAGACTTGTTGAGCTTGTCTTCTTTCTCAGAGATCTCTAACCTTGTCTAACTGTCTGCATGTGGGCCTTGACAAACTTCCAACAACAAAAAAGGGCGAAAAAGTCGATCCAGAATGGGCTTGGCTTTGCATTAGGACTTGAGTGAAGCTGACATCAGTAGCATCAGGTCTGGCAGACACATGTGTATGTGAAACCTGCACAGGCAATGTGCAAAATGGGGGAAAAAAACCCCCATCCTGGTTCATTTAAGAGCAGGCCCAAAAAAAATGCAATGACTAAAGCGACAGATGTGACATATTTGCAGGTGAATAGCAGCTGGGAATATGCCCTACGATGCCTCCTGTATTAGAATAAAACTAATGGAGAGGATTCTGGCAGTCCTCTAAATTTAGACTACCACAGTTAACTGCCAGGATGTCAATTTACATCCGTGCATCAGCAGAATGTCAGATTTCCTGTTTTTTAATCCAACACATATTGCAGTGCCAGGACTACTGACTCCTCTAAGCTTATTTTGTATGATTAAACAGAAATCAGCAGTTTAGAGACGATGGCCCCTGCATGGCAGCAGTGTCCACTGTATCTGCCTCTTCAGATGTGTCTGCATTGCAGCAACCACCTCTTGTGGGTGTTGAGAGTCTCATCAAACTAGGACACAGCATTGTGAGCTCACATATACAGTATTATGAATTTATCCCATTGCTGTCTCCCACGCACCAATGTCACACTCCCCTGATCACTTGCTCCTTTTGTCATTTCCAAGAAATGTACAGTAGCTCTGTGACGTTCTTTCGTTGCTATTTTTATATCTTCAGCACAATTTAATCATCTGTTGTTGATGACACACATGTGAGAGACATTATAAGTCATATTTTTATCATTTAAAAGCAGCTTTTGAAGGCTGAACACCAAAGACACACAAGACCAAACCACGTCCCTCAACTGAGACAAAAGCTAAATGGCCTTTCTGTCTGTTCATCTGGAGGAAGTCCAAGGATGAAAAATAAATTTCCTCTGAAAATAACCTTTTTTTCCGGGTGAATGCAGAACACTTTGAAGTTCAAATCTGTTGAAGAATACATCGAGGGCACAAAGGAAAAGAGAATCATCTGCAGGCCCAAGAAAAGAGAACAAAGGGCCAACATCTTTGCTCCAGAGACTGATACGCCAAAGAGAGCGAACCATTATGATCAGTCCAAACACAGCAGAGGAGAGATGATTAAATTTCAAGATACAAAGTCTTGACCCTGTAGCAGTCAAGTTTTGTGTGCTGTTGGAGATGAGATCAGTGTTAGTGTTGGGGCGGAGATTAGCAAAGCACCTGCAGTCTTCTGGCAGAAGAATCATTAGTGGAAGAGTAATCACAGCGCGAGGTCTCTGCTTTGTATGATGACGGTGTGTGTCATTGCAATTTACCACAGTGGTTTTTAATATTGTGGTTGGATTTTAAAAAAAAGAGGGTGATCCGTGTTAAAACCAGCCTGGAGCTTGTAGCGTGGGAGGAAGCCATTTGGCACCTTACACTCAGGAACAGCAGTAACCACAACACACAATCACAAACACTGGCAGCTGGACTGATAAGGACCCGAAAAGAAAAAAAAGAAATATAGAGTTTGGATAAATGTGTACAAATATAATTTAGACCCTTTTTTTCCCCTTTTTTTAGTGCAGTTGACTTTTAGTTCCAGCCTGCAGATGTCGTTGGAGAGTTTTAGTTCACCGTCTGTGTTGTTGTGTTGCAGCATTTACAGTTTTAGAGGTTATGTTACAGTAAGAATTGTACAGTAGCTGCTGGCTATTCTAATCTATTAATAATCTATCAGGAAAATTTATTTTTATGGAATTTTTTCCGGCAGAACTAAACATCTGACCCTTTTATCATCTCACATCTGTTCAGGTTCAACTTAATATTTGGAAGCCACATTTACGTCATGAAATTTTTTGGCTTTTTGTTGTAAAAGTTGGACTGCAAAAATTTGAACTGCAGAGTTACTTATATTCCTTTTAGCTAAAATGATAAGACTCTGAAGAGTCTTAAACCTGTAAAACTAGAAAAAGTTATGATAAATATTAGTTTTACGACTTTTTTAGCTTGTTTGAGTCATTTGTCTGCAATTTCAGGTCCACCTGACAAAGCAGTTTGAGTTAAAGATAAAACTGGTGAGATTCAGCCATACATGTCTGAGCCCCCGTTAGCCTCGCTGTCACTGTCTGAACTAATAAGTTCACTCTGCACTGGAGGGTTCAGGTTTCTTTGTCTGCACTTGGCTTTTGGTTTTGTGACGCACCAAATCAAGCTTGAGGGTACATTTGAGACATCTCCTCCTTGAGGGGAGGAATCTGAAAACATTGTATTGGAGACAAACTTTACACTTACTAGTCAAGGTCTGACATTTTAGAGGACATAAACTGTTTAAAAGTATTTACAACAGCAAAATTTCAGATCAAAAAGTCGGTGGACTTGCGGGTAAAGTAAATCTCCATTTGACACTGGAATTGGTGATGATGTACAACTGTGGACAGGCTTGACTTTGTTGATCTCTGAGAGAATGGGGACAGCTGAGCAAATGAATTTATGTTACCGCTGGAGTATTAACTGCCCCACAGAAGAGATGTGGCATGGCCTGAAGCCGGGCTGAAGATATCACATTATTGATTAAGCCGAGGTCTGGTCCACACTGTGCTATAGGAAATCGAGACCCTGCTACACAGGTGTGAGACACAACTGGAACTGAATCCTATGCAGATGAGCATGGACATCATGCTGGACTTTATAGAGCCTCATGTTATCAGGGATCTGTCCCTGTGGCCTGTCGGGTTGTCCTCTGCAGCACTAGGCCCCTGATCAGAGGAACTGGGACCACAGGAGAGGCCAGAGAAACTGGAGCACCACTGATTGTCGGAGGAGGAGCGGCAGCAGAAGAACGGGGGCTGGCTAAAAATAATGTATCTCCAAGGAGAACAAAAATACATACATGCGCATACACACTTACCCACACACACAGAAAACCGGAGGAGTATACAGAATACATATACAGGAGATGTAATGAACAAATAAACACATAGGATTTTAAGTGTCTAGACACAGATTGAGATAAAAACAAAGCAACACAATTAAGTAAAAAAAAGTTTCTCCAGTATTCTCAGCTCAGCTGTTGTTCTCATTGACTTTTTCTACTTTCATAAAAAAAAAAAAAGAGTGCCAGGATGAAAACTCCAGCCGTAACTGATATCACTGGTTAACCTCAAACATTTATCTGCCAATATGCAGGATTTCCGATCACATGATTTCGTGTTTTTCAAGTAAATTAACACCAGACAATTGGGTTTTCCGATGGGAAAAACTGAGGTGTTGGAACGGCATCCTAAGAAAATCCATTTCATGTGCTTCCCGTGATTGTCAGACAGAAATGTCAAGAGACTTATTAGCCTTGCACATGCATAAATGCACACAGACACACACGCACATTCAAATCCAACAAAAAAAAGTGCAAAAAACTATTTTCCACCTTTGCTGTTGCCAGAGTTGGTGTCAAGAATTCAGGTCAGGGAACATTACTTTAAAACCTGATTTCAGGTATTTGTAAGCTGTCTTGCACAGCACATTCTGTTTAAAGCAGACACTTAGTGTTATTAATAGAATATATATAAATACCTGCGTGTATTTCATTTGGCATTGAAGAACGGGAGCTTACCTTCATAAGCTTGAGCCCAGACTCTGCCCAGCTCAGCCTGGGAGAGACAGATGAGGAGAACAGCACAAAGCCCCATGTCCAGCCGACTCTTCTCCCTCCTTCCCCAACTCTTTATCACTCCTCTCTTCCTCTTCTTCTTTTTTCCAGTTTCCCCTCTCACTTTGCTGGAAGAACGGGGCGCCTAACTCCTCCACTTCCCTGCGTTGCGTTGCTCACTCTTTGCCTCTGCTCACCCACACAACTGCTTTTGCCTCACCTCAGCCAAGGTTTCACTGCTTTTTCACCCTCCTCTGTTTGTCTCTCGTCTCTGCTTTGCGTCCTTGTTTGCCCCTCAGAGCAGTTTCTTGGATGAAGGATCCATGGTAAAAAAAAAAAGTGTTAACAAACAGCTGAAATGTTTCAGAGTGAGGTGTTTTTTCTTTCCTCCACTCCACTGTTATTATTTTATTCTCCTAAAAATAACTCGACTCCTTCCTCTGTCTGTCTCTGTGTCTCTTTCCTTGTGTTTGTCTCTCTGTTTCTGTCTCTAACAGAGCTCTAAATTTTTGTGAGATTTCCATAAAGAGGAAACATTTATCTATTTCTGCATTTTTTCTCCTTCCAAACTAAAAAAAAAAGGGGGGGGGTGGATTTGGGAGGAGCATGTCTCCCCCATGTGGAAGCATGTTGAACCAAAACAAATGTGATATTGTGAGATGGTTTGAGAAAAGTTTCCTGTTTGGTTTGAAGTAACATTACATGATTACCACATTTTGTTTGCAGGTTTTCTTTTCTCTCTCTTTCTTTTTTTGTTGGAACACAGTTTTACCACTGATGTTTTTTTTCTTCTCTCCATATCTGAGGGTGTTATGAAACTGTAAAGATGCATTGGAAGGATTTTTGTTGATGGTGTTGTTAGCTGGTTAAGATGTATTTAAAGAACGTATTGCTGAGTGTCAGAGGGTGAAAAATGGTTGAATTTCCTTCCAAACTTTTCTGAAGAGTTGCCACCGATCATACAAATTGAATTTGTTGGAGATTAGACAACCTTGAAATCCTCAATTTTTTGCGGTTTTTCTTGATGTAAATTGGTTCTGACTGTTGATTTAAAAAGGATAAGATTATACAGAGCTATATACACCCTTTTATATGACCTATATAAGATCTTATAGATAAATAATCACTTAACCTATCAAACATCAGATCAAAAAATCAAATTTTGTTTGAAAAACTAAGGCACCAAAAAACAATGTTAATTATTGGAGAAGATAGCACAAATGCCACAGTTCCTGCACCTGTGTTTCAGACTCTTTTCCCATTTTTGCCCTCTTGACAGACTTGATTTTAACAACATTGGACAGTCTGGATTGTCAATCCATGTTCATTATAGTCTATGGACACAACACACATCTCTGACTAGCAATTTTACTTTGTTGTATCGTACATTCAAAGTGTGTAAGTTCGCTTAAGAGACAAGATCGACTCTTAAGCTCTATATGCAAAGTAATTATATTCCTGGCTGAGAATTGTTGTAAATGTGATATACAGTTGTAAATCTGAATGAAGAAAACTAGAATTTAACAAGCAAAAAACAAAATTGAATTGCTTGAATAAAAACATCCAAAAACTAGAAAATGCTCACATCCATAATAGAGCCACATGCTTTTCTTTAGACCCAACAAACAATGTTCACCATCTGGCAACCATGTAAGTCTTGAGAAGAGCATGTAACTCAAAATGTTGCTTGCTTGAGTACCTCAATAAAATCCTGATAAGGGAGCTGGAGGTTACAGACCTTTTTCTGTTTCATATTGTTAGCGTAAAGTCAGCAAAATGTCAGCAGTGAGTAAAATGTAAATCATTTCAGCCTCTGATTATTTGATGAAGCTTAAATCAGTTCTTACTCTAAAGAATATGCAGAGTTGACAAATGTGATAAATGATTACACTTGTGATTAATTAAGAAAAACTGTTTCTGGTTCTGATTGGTCCTTTTCCAATACACATGGGTTAAAATAGGTTTTGTCTTGTGATTCTCATAAACTTATATAATGTTTGTTTTCCCGATGTTTTAATTCCCAACACAATGACTTCACTGTGGGGAGCAAAACAGTTTTTATGTGTCCGGTAATAAGTGTTCCAAATGACTACACTTTTCCTGTCCCATATTTTCCACACTGTTTAGTTCACTGATTGATGTGAGAAGTTCATTAAAAGTACGTTGACTGATCTTAGATTTTTCCTCCTGACTCAGTACTGATGTTCTGAAACTCAGCTGTGAACTTAAGGATAACCATGTTTTGGGATTTTTGGACACCATTAGGTGCTGTCACAAAATCAGGCCTTAGATCCATCTTTAATTTAGCAAGAAGCTTTAATGGTTTCGATTGAAACCAGATTTTGCTGTCAGTGCACTTGGATGCACTTAAGAGGTTATTAGGCAGCCTGTGTTAACATGTATCTGGTAACAGAGAGAGCTCAATGACGTAAATCACCTGGTTCAGTTTCAATGCCATGAAATTACCCGTCTCAAAACAGACACAGACTTTAAATATTTTTAATATTACTTTGGTGCACTTGTGTTGTTCTCGTCCATACATTTTGGGCATCAGAGGAATTATTCTTTGATATGTGCAGAAGACAGTAAATGTTCATGAGAGTCCAATAAAGTTCAGAGATCTGAAGAATCTTACGCTAAGTTGCTCAGATGTTGCTCAGGTGTCTTTACTCGAACACTTAATGCTGATTGGTCCTTATATTTTTTAATAATGTAGAATTTTGTCAATCGACAAAAGCAAAAAAAAAAGCTAATAAACCAAGATACCACTGCTGATTAATCTGTTTAGAAAAACAAGGTTGAACGATATCAAACATTTGGAAAGAACTAGTCCTCTAGAGGTTTGGTTAACATTTGGGCCATTAGACAAATATCCAGGACAGATTTAAAGTCCTCTGATGCTATGATGAGAAGGCACTAAAAGCAGATGAAGAGAGAAAGAATCCTATTTAATCAAAAAAAAAGGGTTTTCTCTTTTTCAAACTTGTATGCTTATCAGACTGTTTGTTAAAAAAGGATAATGGGTAATGGGCTGATTTGTAATTACTGGCCATCAGTGACCCTTGCTCCAGATTCCCCTCTTGCCCTCGTCTTCTCTTCTCTCTTTTTTTTTTTAAAACCTGGCACAAAGAAAACACAGGGCTGTTTCCCATTATAGACAGAGTCACACTCTTCTATTCTGTCAATTGGAAACAGCTTAGAGACCATTGTTTAAGCCTCAGCACAAATGGAGTTCAGACAACTGAAGACAGGTTGTTTGTATTTGAAGTTATAGTCAGTGATGAGGTAAGTGTATTTATTTTGTCTTCTGAGCCAAAACAATCAGTACTTTTATTTTAATGACTTAAGTTGGACAATAAGCCTTGTAAAAATGTTTCTTTAAATTATTACTGCCACCGTATCCATAATCATACAGTACAGATGTGCAGTTGGTTATGAGTCAGTGAGGTTAGTTATTGCCATTATTAGAAACTGACAAACCGTGATAAATGATGGTTTCGAGGTGAATGTTTAGGCTGAGCACACAATGTACTTCTCTAATACAAATCAATCAAATCCAAGACCTTTGTTGCAACTCATCCCTGTAGCTTTTTCATCATTTTTTTAGTTTCACTAGATTGTTTTTAAAAAAAAGGGAAAAAGTTTAAAACCAAATGTGAGATCTCCAAAGCAGCAACGACCGACAAACATTGCTGTCATTCATGTTACTTGAGTCAACATCTGTCTCACTTACAATAAAGATACCTTACTTTTAAGATAATACTGCGTTAATGACAAGAGGAGACATTACTTCATCATTCCAGACAGATGCGGTAGCTCAACCTCAAAGTTGCATTGACTGTGAAAGAGGTAATCCAGTTTTTAACAGCTATCATAGGATAATTTTTTTTAATCAACAATTAATGATGACTGATAACATAATTGTAATTATATTATAATATGTCTGGATGAGTTTTAAGCACATTTTGAACAGCTGGAACCTGCAGGATTAATCAGCTAGTCCATTAAAGTTGTTACCTTGGGTAGTCAGTGCCAGAAATACAGGATGGTAAAACTTTTTATTATTTTATTAATGTTCACATTTAGCTTTTTCTCTCTCCATTTAACAAACTTGAATGGAGAAAGAACTAATTTCAATTTACTGAAGCACCACCATGCATGTTTCCAGCATAGAATCCAACTTGTCATGGTGGTGTTTTGTTTTTGTTGATAATTACAAGCCTCATTTCGCCCCTGACTTCACTTGACAAGGTGTGATGTAAAACCTCAGTTCTGTCTGTGGAAGGTGTGGAATGTCTGCACACTAATGCTGAGTAATGGCTCTGAGGCATTTGTAGCACCTCGTTTTAAAATGTGACTTCAGTTTGGATTTAAGGCTGGAAGTAAATGATGCAACACTGTGTGTTTACATTTGGATGCTCACGTGTCCTGATGTGTGAAGGGGTCTGTACAATCTGTCACAACTTCTTGTTGGATGGTCCAACAGCTTTAGATCTTGAATTTTGTAAGATGCATCATCCAGTATATATCTTACAGTAATAATGCTATTAATTGTATATCTGCATGGCTCTGTCGCAGTCTGTTTTTGGGTTGGTTGGAAGTTTCATCAGTTTGGTCCAGAGATAAATATTTAAATAACAAATGGAAGGATTGACTCAAACTTATGTACAAGCACTTATGTTCCCCACAGGAAGAATTTTAATTATTTTAAATGATCTCCTGACTTCTCCCCTTAGCACTGTTACTGGGTCAAAATTTCAAATATTCAGTGAGGATTATGACTGAATAAAACTGTATTAAAAAGAGACCAACAGTATTGCGCCTTTGAGTAATGTATAAAAGTAACAAAGGTGGTGGATGATCACCACAAGGAAGGTGTTAACAAAGCTGAATCGGCCTCTGAGTCCAGACAGTATGCAGAGGTGTAACGTTTTGTTTAAAGAAGTGTAGGAAAAGGACTTGGTTGTGGTGGTATTGCGCAAGCTCTGTGTAAAAGGGGCTTCTGTCACCAAGACTGAACCTCCTCAAATGACCTCTGAGAAAACAAACTTCATAATAATTTCCACTCCTGCTAAACACCTACTCACTGCTTTCAGTGTGCTTTGAGTTTCCTCCTCTTGAATAAAACAAACTTCACCATAACACAAGAAAAACAGTTCAGTCAACATTACAAGACAAGCTTATTTACCTCTCCATTTGTGAATATTTACAAACTTAAAAACTTGGTGTCTTCTAAGTCAAAAAATGATCCAGATTGTTTCTTTGCGATAATAGAAATAATGAAAATACAACATTTACCTCATTGTTCTCTGAAGACAGAAATACATGTTAATTCTGCAGGACTAAGAGCCAATTGTATGTCTATTCCTGCACTAAACTTGTTTTGGTTTTTGTTTTTTTGGGGTGGTGGGAAGGCAGACTCTTCATGCCTTCCACCTTTCAGAGTTCCCTGTGGGGGGTCAAGGTCCATTACAATGGGCAAACATCACCCTGCCCGTTGTTTTTGTTAGTCCCTAATTGCAGGAGCCACAGCAATGTTGATTGTGACAGTGAGCACATTCATTACGAACGTCATTAACTGAGTCATTAACAATGAGGGAACATGTTAAGGAGAGTTTGGAGACTGTTTTCTGCTGTTGGCACTGGGTAAATAAAAGGGATGATATCTTTGCTGTAAGTACGGATGTAGAACAAGAATATGTGTTTGGAGAAATGTGATAAGGAAAGGGAGTGGGAGTTCTAGTTTGGGTTGTAATATTTACATTGCAAGACAGTGCTGGAAAAAATCCAATGTGCATCATCATGATGGGAAGAGAATTTATCTGTTGCCCTCTTTAAAATAACAATTTGTAAGTTCCAACCATAATCTGAGTTGCCACATTGCTAACAATGAATCTACAGACATCAAAACCTTTAATATCTTTGACTCAGGCGATATAAATTTGATATAAAAATCAATTTCACCACTTTTTCCACACCCCAAAATTTTTCCTCCTTCTTTTAAACACTGTACTGTACCATCATTTGCTCAATACACTGAAATCAGAATGAGTAAACGGCTCAGATGGTAGCATAATCACGGTACAATACTTATTAACATATTGCTAATTGACCCAGTTGTTGCTATTGTGTCTACTAATTGACCACCAATTAGGTCATTTGTCTGTGTTAGCCTGTTTTGATAAGGACTTAACTACCTGGAGCTGAGATATCTACGTAACCAATCTGTGCTGTCTGCCACTAAGAAAATGTAAATTACCTACAATTATCCAGTCATCTAAGTCTGAGTGAAAATGATAAATGCTGATAAAACAATGAATGCTAATTTTCATTCAGGTTATTTTACCACAGAAGTTGTTTTTACTAGCACTGTAGCTCCTTGTGTAAGGTCTTTTTTGGAAAAATCTCATCTCTAGTGTGATCGCCATGACATGATAAAGACCATTGAGAAAGGTATCAGCTCTAATTAGCCTGAAGGCTTCTGATTTGTCAGCCAAAAAAGTGGAATTTTCAGAATTTTGGTGTCATTTAAACTGTCACACTCGTGGATTTGTATCTTAAGTCCTGGTTTACTTTCTTTCTTCTCATCAGTATCCTAACACCCACTTTCTGTAAAAAATAAATGAAAAATTACAGCTAAGGCTCAGCTACATAGTAGATGAAACTAAGATAGGAAAGGGATCTGTTCTTTGTAAAATTAACTCCCCATGAAACATGATGTTACTTTAACCTTGCTAACTTTCACTTTTCCTCAATGATAAAACATGTCTGAAGTAGAACAGTGTGTTGTTTTCACTGTCTTTCACCTATTTTCAAGTTATACTGAGAGCACATAAACATACCTTTTACTTCAAACAATAACCTGATCTTAAACGCTCATATTTTTGTCAAGTAAAAAGAAACTTGAAACTATTGGAAAAAAAATGTGCAAAAATGAATCTTTTTGTTTCCCTCAAGCAACTTGTCCCAACTCCACTCACTCCCCCTCTCCCCCCTGAGAACTAATGGCTGATGGTAATTACATTTAATGAGATCATGGGGTCGGCTGCAGGGTGCACATCTGCAAATTGCTCTCAGCGTGGGGTCTGCAGTGGGATAGGGTAGGGGACAACAGGGCCGTTGAGGTCGGGGGCCAGGAGTGTTTGCCCAGTGTTCGGGGGCCAGGACCTTACCTGTCACTCAAGAGTAGTGAAACATGTCATGCATTTGTCTGCCTTTGTCCTGCTCATTTGTTTGTCTGGCAGAGATAACCACACAGAGGTGGTGCTTGTCTCGGCTCCATTGTGTTAAGCTGTTGTCAGTCCATCACGTTCATCGGGGGGGGGGGGGGGGGGGGGGGGGGGGGGGGGGGGGGGGGGGGGGGGGGGGGGGGGGGGGGGGGGGGGGG
>JAPZDV010000014.1:5588259-5639997 GCA_029814665.1 Acanthurus lineatus
GGTGTGGCATTTATAACCACACTGTGGGGGTGCTTGTCTGGGCTCCTTGGTGTTATGGGGTTTTCTGTCCATCACGTTCATCCGCCCCCCCCCCCCCCCCTCCCCCCCCTCCCATCCCCATCTCCCCTCTTTCTCCTCTCTCTCTCTCCCTTCTCCACGACTGGTCATTTTGTTACTATTTTCTGGCTGTGGGGGGTGACCCCAGCAATTGAGTTAATCCATTAACAACTAATTGTCTCCTCCTACCATGTTGCTTGGACAAACAGCCTGGTGGGGGGAAGTCAAGCCCCGGTGACCTATAAAAGTCTTACTGGAAGAGGAGGCAGCCACTGTCACTGCATGAACCGCTGCAGTTCTGACACTCTACGCTTTTATTGGGACTTTTAAGCTTTGGATTTTAATCTGGTGCAGAGTCATCAACCAGTGATTCATTTTTTCTTTCACTTTAGGTTACCCTGTCTTGAGTTAATCGTTTTCAGACGTCAGTCTCGCTCTTACTTTTATTGATTTGTTTTGATTTGGTTGGTGGAAATGTTGGGGAGTCTATGGATGCTCTGCCTGTGTCTCTGTTTCTGCTGGGCCGAAGCTCGTATATGGGCCTGGATGCTCAACATGCCTCACAGCCCTCCCAAAGAAGGAGCAAAGGCACTTCAGGAAAGCCCTCCTGTATCCAAAGCAATCACGGTAAGATACTGCTGGATACTCTGCATGATTACAAAGCTTCTCTTGAAATAATTCAAACCTTTATTTTTGTACAAGATAGTTAAGCTAAAAAAGGTTTTAACATTTCCCCATCTTTTCTGCCAGGCTGTATGTGACCACGACAGGGCCTGTGGGCGGGGTTTCTACTGTGATCGACACTTCGGTCTTTGTGTTCCCCTACGAGGGGAGGGTCACTACTGTCGCAGGGATGCCCAGTGTGTCCGCGGCCTCAGCTGCATGTTTGGAAAGTGCCATCGCAGCATCCCAAACGGACAAGAGGGTAAGAGTGCAACAGAAATCACACGAAATCCCTGTTTGTTTAAAGTCAAAGGTGGAGATTTTTAATCAACCAGACTAAAAACAACCAGTGTTTCCTCCTTTCCCAGGTGCTAGATGTAAAGTTGATAGGGATTGTGGGGAATCCATGTGCTGCGCTCGACACCACGGTGAACAGGTGTGCAAGAGACGTCTGATCCGCGGCGAGAGCTGTTATGTTCCTGATGGTGGCCTTGCATTCAGCATAAACCAGATTTGTCCATGTGATGAGGGTTTATTGTGTCGTGAAAACGGTGCATCACAGCAGAGAGAGTGAGTACAGCAACATTTTCATCTTGAGGTATTTACTAAAAAAAAACAAGTCACAGTTGGATGTGCCCGTATCCCTGATTTGCGAATGATTATTCAGCATTTTATTGATTGTAAACTTGTTGAAGAAACTGCACAACTTATGTACAATATCAAGGATGGTCCTGCATCTTTGGAGCCCTGTTTTATAGAGGTTATGTGTCAAGAGAATGTTTTGAACTCAAAATGGTCAAAATTACAAAACATATATCTGCTCTCGTCCCACAATGCATTGCTCAAAGGAAATGGAGAAGCCAATCACAGCTGGAAAAATTTAAAAGAAGTAACTGATGTTGGTAAAAAAGCTCAGAAAGCAAACAAACAAAAAAAATGCTTGGGAAACGTTTTGATGTTCATTTGTGAAGTTTAATTGCAGTGACATTCCAAAGTCGCAGTTTTTATGTGACAGGCATTAGCTCATCGGTTTTATTATTTCCTGTTTGTATAAAACAGTTAACTACGTTGTTTTTTTTTTGTAAGCAAGTTAAAGCTAACAAACACGATGGGTGAGATGTGATCAGAGGGCATTAAGTCCAACCATTGTGGTTCTGTATTTGTTAGTTTTGATGGTAAATATTTATTATTGTTTATATGACCTGACCTGAGTTTTTTCGTCTTTCAGGAGGGATTTTATTTACCAGCTTGAACAAGCAAGTTGGACCTGCCAAGTGCCCAAACCATGATGTCAGCCTCAACAATAAATCTATTTATTTTGTAAATATGTTGTATATAAAAAATATGTATTTCTATATATGTTGTATCACTACAGTTTTCTTATTGGAAGGTTACTGCAAGGATATTTTTTTTAATTGCATTTTGTAAATTTGAAGAAAAGCACTATTTCATGTTTTTTTATACGGTATCCTCTTCAATGCATTTAGTGATCTCTGAATATATCTATAAATGTATCTTCCTCTTTGGTTTAAAGAATAAAAAGAAACCTTTTCCAAAAGCAACAGTTCTGCCAAGATCATTTCTTATCAACGACACATACACATAAGCAACATAGTGTATAGAAAAGAAGGTTTTGCTGCTCTCTTGTGGTGAACATAAACAGGATAAATCCATAGGTTTCTGATTATTGTACATTATTGTAGTTAACTCAAATGTAAAGTGTTGCACTGTCTGCAGTCGGAGAATTTTTCAAAGTTGAAAGGTGAATTTTGGTGGAAAACCCTTTTAACCCAATGTTCCTCTAATGACTGTGCTTCTCTCGATGGAACAATCTCCCCTTTATTAAACTACACATGAAAATAAAAGCAAGCTCAGTTTGTTAAAAACGAATTTTAGAACAAAGGTAATTTCAAAAATATGTCCAAATGTAAAATTTTGAGGGAAAAATATTTTGTATTATCATGTCATGGTCCTAAGAAAAATGTAATATTATCGTAAGAAATTAAACATTTTAATCCCAAAAATCTATCTCATATTTTTTTTTAGCCCAGAATGGCTTCAGAACTCCATTGCAACTAAAACACTAAACATATTAGAAATATTGCAACATTGCTTGTACATTTAACTGTGGCTTAATGTTTTGCATGAAGGAGTAACCCCAAGTCACCTTTAAATGGTAGACAGATGAAATGTTTGTTTTTCAAAAGATGGATTTTAGGTGCAGTATTACTTAAAGCTGTTCAGAAACAGGAGATCAATTTATGCACAACTTAGAATGATTAAAATGTTTAAACTTACATTTTTTTGGACATGCTTCAAATCATTTCGATAAGTTATTCACTAAAAAATTTACTTGCTCATACATGCATTTAGACCTTTAAGTATTTTTGCAGTTTTAAGCTTTTTCATTTGGTTATTCCACACAGTCCTTAAAAGGTAGATTTTGGAAAGTTAAAGCTCAAAGTGGAAAATACAGACATGCACACAGACTCCGTTTCCTCTCAGCACTCTCTTGGATCGTAGGTTGCGGTTACATAACAAGGACGAACCTCGCAGCCCCTAATTGTTATCATCAACAGATGCTGTAACGTTAGCCGTCCCCTGACACATTCTTAGATTGGTATCTTCTTCGGACTACCTCTCACAAATTCCCCAGTTGCCTCATTCAGATGCTAATTATCTGCAGTTTGCCTCTTCAATTGCTTGGTGACTTGAATTGTTCTGTCAAGGACATTAGTGTCTAACCTCTCGGCTATCGTTTTACGGCTCTCATCATTGAGTCTTTCCAAGGAGGTTTTGTTTGAATGCAACTGCACGTATAAACAAGAAGGATTTCAAAACTTATTGTTTATTTTTGTTGTGATTTAAATTTTGTTGATTTTGACATAATGCTGTGCCTTTCACCGTGCAACTTTAGATTCAAACTTAAGAGAGAAAAATGCACACCTATTACAATTAAACCAAAATTATACACCCCTTATGCATAAGGATTTAAAGCAATAAAAACAATGTAGACAGGCTGGTGAGAGCATGTTTCACACACACAGAGAAAAGACTAAAGTGATATCTAATAGCACAAGACTGAGAGAAACCTTATATTACTGAATGCTGCAAAAACAGGCCCACCATCTCACAAGAACACTAGTCACCAGTGAAAGCCAGCTCTTATCTGTGCTGCCATCACATTTTAAAGGCATCCATACATGTCTGTTTTCACTAATTAGTTTCTTTAATGGGATTCTGTTCCTGAACATTCTGTCCTCTTTTGTACCAATACATCAGGGAACTCAGTTTCTTAATGGACCTTCTGGCCTAAAAAAAAAAAGATAAATAATAAAAACCATGTAAATTATGCTGCACTCTTAGATGTGTTTTATTGGTTAAAGGAGTAACTTAATGTTTGGGGGAAATTGCCTATTTGGTTTCATGTCAAGAGTTAGAAGCAGAAAGCTTCTTTGTTAGCTTAGCTTTCCATAAGGACTGGGAAAAGCTAATCTGGCTCTTTGCAAAGGTAAAAAAGATGACAAATAGTTTTTCCCCATTTCCTGTCTTTTGCTTAGCTAGTATTCTGTAATTTCATTTTTAGAGATTGAGACTGTTATAATTATTCTCATTAGCTACACTGTTACAGGGTGAAAAGATGCTAAAAATCATCTCAAACTCTCAGGCTTTTCTTACCTTCATTTGGAAAGTTAGTCATATTACACAATGTGTTATTGATCACCTGCTTTTTCTTCAATAAAGACATTGATTATATTTGAAATACACAAATTTCCCTCCAATAAGTCATAACTGTTCACTACTCTCTATATAATGCCCATTTCTAGAAAAGGTGACTGAAGCATTTTGAATGGTAATCCCATGAGACACTGGTCCTTTATAAAGTCAATTTCTGAGCAGCACAGAGAGCTTTTGTTAGCAGCCCCACAATAGAGCTCTTAAACCAATTCTGCAAAGGGGAAAAGAGGAGCCAGGAGAATGGGAGAAAGTGGATTTCCCTCACCTGCAACAGTATAAAACACCCTCCTTGGTTGTCAAGATGTTAGTTGTAGAGTCGTTGGTGTTGGTAACCTGATGAAAAGCTATGAGGATCCCCTGACATCTGACGCTCCAGAGCTATTTTTTCCCCAAAAGGTGAGTCTTTTCAAATAATGACAGATTTAGACAGATCAATACAGCTTATCCTTATTTTTTTATCTCAACGCTGAGGTAGACCTTTTAATTCTCTCTGCAGCATCACAGGATGGCTTCTGTTGGGGTTTTATTAATGTTTCTGCCTGTTGCATGGACATGTGCCCCTCAAAAAGCAGGTAACATCAATATGAAACGAAGATTATTTGGTACTCATGTGCCCCTGTCAGATCACCTTTGTACACATTGGCTGCCCTGTAAATCTCATGTATTATTCAATTTAAGCATTCATTCCATCATTAATTTGGTTAATATCTAATGCAAAATGTAATTGAAAGCATTGCATCTTCTGTCATTAGATCCCAGGATTCACAAAACAAAAAAATGAATGAAACAAAGGGAGAAAAATCAAGATGACATGCAGTAGATGTCTATATATGAAACAGAACAAGCAATGAAGTGAAATTACAATATGGAAACACGGAATGACAATATTTAATAAATATTTTGTCAAAATGTAAAAGAATTTGAAATGAAGACCCAAAACCATTTCCAAAGTTTGTCTCTCTGGTTTTGTCTTATTCAAGACTACGTGATGGTGTCCTGTTTCCCCAATGCCATCATTGCCAATGTCCCAGAGTGTCCTTATGGCTGGGAAATCGATCAGCTGTCCCTGGGTGGAGTTTGTTACTCTGGGATACACAGTCCGGGCTACTATCGCTTCATCATCTCAGACCTAACACCCAAAAACCACTCGTACTGCGGCACCCAGTCTGAGGTGAGACGCCAAGCAGGGTCGCAATAACTATGATAACGAACCCATAATAATGAAGGTAATACAGTTTATGGTTCAGTAGCAACATTTTTTTTCTAGAAACAACAAAATCTTTGTTTATTTAAATTGCACATTATTGCACAATACTCAGAAACTAGAGAAATAATAAAGTAAACTATTTTGAAACATGATTTGAATTATTCCTTGAAGTGGATACAGCTGTGACGGATGTCAGGTCATCATGCAGTTTGTTCTTTTTTAAAGCATTTCAATTTATTTAACAATAGTTTGAGGTTTTTATTGTTGGTTGATCAACGCAGACATAGTATGTGAGATGCATTACCACCATTTTTTGACTTTAACAAACTTTTACTTTGTCATAGGGTATTTAGTACTTGTACTTCAATAAAGGATCTAAATACTTCCTCAAGTACTGGGAGCAAATTAATTTAAAACTTATGAAAAATCTATCGCTCTCCACAGCTCTCCTGATGTTGATTTTTACTGCTCTCCACAGTACATGCCTGGCAAAGACCCCAAGTACATTTTCTATAACTCCATTGTGTCCAATGATACTTCGCTCACAGTCAGAAACCAGCCGGTGAACTACACCTTCAGCTGCATGTACCGGGCAGCCTACCTGGTCAACAACGCAGTCTTCAGCCAAAGGTAAGCATCCATTGAGGACATGATGCGAACGCAGTTACTTTGCAGAAAATATGTGCATTCTAACCCAATGACTTGCAGCGTTTTTACTAAACCCTCTGCTTTTTCCAGAGTGGCTACAGTTTATGTCAACAACGGGAGTTTAGGCACTTTTAGATCACAGTTGTCTATGAATGTGTTCACGGTGAGTTGCCGCTCAGATTCAGTTTCTCCAGTGGAAGCCTTTCGCAACACATTTCATGCTATTTTTACATGTTCTATTGAATAAATCTTAAGCAGAGATGTTGCCTGGTAAATTTAAGCTAAATATTAATTTATTAATAATGTTATTTGGTTTATGTTTACAACTTGTTTGTTAGATGCAAATTAAAGATTTTCTGGCTGATCAGATGAAGAAGTACACAATAAATGATACATTTTGTAGAATTCAAAGTTCCTGTATGCCAAAGATGCTCCGTATGTGATCGACACTTCTGAGATTGGCTCTGAAGTTTTCATCGGCATTGAGGCAAAAGGACTAAGCAACAGGTTTCTCAATAAATTTAAACGTTTTCCAGTAATTTGAAGATTATTTTTACATTCATCACAGAGTAAATACCTATTTTTAAGTGCTATTATCTGTACCTCTCAGATTTAAAGTTGTAATAAACAACTGCTGGGCCACTCCCACTCCTTACTCGACAGACAAGAAGAGGTGGAGTCTCATCATTAACAGGTACAAAATCTGATTCATTCAGCTGGTTCAACCGAAATATGGAGATCAAGGGCTTCTGCCCAATGATAACTATAATAAGTTTAAAAAAGAACTATGTAGTTTCAATGACTCATTAATTATGACATTTTTCTTAAAATAAGTTATCATTTAAAATTTGGTGTCTCCCTTAATTAATTTTTCTGCCTAAATTAAAAAAAAACATCTGCATTTATCCATACACTAATAAAGAACACAGCAATTTATGAATTTAAATGGTCTGGTCATGTTTTTTTGAGGCATCTGAGCTGAACTGGCCAGTGTGAAAAAAAAAATCTCTCCTCTTCCAATTGGCAATTCAGTAATAAGGCATCTCTGAGTTTGGGAAATGCTGGTGTAGTTTTGGTGAAAGAAAACTTCTCTTTACAGCTTAATGAAAGCCAGAAAAGGTTCAACAGTAGTGTTCATAAAACTATTTTTGTCTCCCGTCAGCTGCTCCTCTGACAGCACTGTGACTATTTTTGAGAACGCCAAAGACAGCCGCTCCATGTTCAAGTTCAACTCTTTCCGCTTCCAGCGGCTGGAGAAGGTTTCAACAGTCTGGCTTCACTGTGAGGTTCAGGTCTGTGATGGAGAACGGCTCATCTGTCAGCCGGTGAGTGAACTTCTTCTGCTTCTGTTTAGCTGTTTCTAACATCTTCTCTGCAGTTTAAATACAACTTTTCTCCCTCTGAAAAATCACATACAGCAAATGGTTTTTTTGGCAGAATTTTGAGGTGCGTGTACTTTAATTAAATTGATTAAATTTAAATCGTGTTTCCTCTTGTTTTGTCTTACAGGGTCCATGCTCCTACAGGAGTCTGTCATCAGAAACAGAACCAAGTGGAGGAATCCTGACTGCTGAGTTTCACATTAAAGGTACAGCACACAATGTTTTCTGTGCAGCCTGAGGTGTTTTTTCAGGTCACACATTAATAAAAAAAACAACTTTAGATATGTGTTAATACATTTGATTACATTGCTTTTATTTTGTAATATGATATATTGTTTTAAAACCCTTGACAGCTAATGGATCCTCCAATAAAGGACATATAAAAGGTAAACAAATGTCATTCAATGATTTGAATATATTTGACTCCCATATTACAAGTCGAAGCCAAACGAAATTAAATAATTTCTGTGATCACCTGAAAGCAGATATTGACATTTTACAGTTTTTGCTATTGTGGTGATTATTTTTGTCAGAATTATAAATGACTCACCAAAGTGTTCGGTTACAAAATTTCGAAGCACCATAAACTTTAATAAGCAGCATAAATATATTTTAAATCAATTTAAATATTAAAACTAGAAATACTAAAATAACCCATAAAATAACCACCAGGTGCACATTCCAAGAAAAAATATTTGCAGAATAACTCAGAACCTTTATGCTTCTACAGTAAATCTTGTCAAAAGTTGTTTTTCTTTTTTAACATTCGATCTGTTGTTTTTTCTTTTTATTTTCCACCACAGGCACTTCACTATTTGTCATGCTGGTCGTCCTGATAAACACATGCTGGGATTTAGTAAAAGGATCAAGAATTTAGAAATTAACTTTTTCATTCAACCTTATTTTTAAAAAATTATTAATTTTCATAAAAACACATACATGGCAGCATCACCCGGGACTTGTAAATTTGTCTCTCTTCCACACTCGAATATATGACTTTTTCACAAACAATATTGTAATTAGCACATTTATTGAGATTTTCATATCTTCCTCTGAATGGAGAATCTTCCAAAAATGTAAAATATTTTCCTCTTTCTCCAATAAAGATGAATGAAAATAACATAGTCTGTCCTTGTATTTTTAAGATTTTGCAAAAAAAAAAAGTGTGTTTAGGAATTCTCACAATGTGTTTAAATTAACTATATTTTGCTTGAATCCAGATTATAGATAAACAAAATAAACATAGATGGACAAACATATTTTATGATTCCAATATTCTAATGATATTATATAGAAAGTTTCTGAAATTCTGAATATCTCAAAAATATTGAGTACTCCTTTATCAAAATCTCTTTTTTTGCCGTAAATATGCCGTACATCCAAATCAAATCAGATTAGAAGAATTTAACTCACTGTATTTAAGTAATAGGTTCATGAAGAGTCATTCAAATATTTTTATTTTTTACGGCAAAAATAGAGATTTTGATATAGGCTATCACACATTAGAGGTATATTTACTCTAATGCTCGAGCAATTTTAAGTTACTTGTACTTTATTTAATTACAACATTTTCTGCTACATTACATTTCAACTCTATTACTTCTGAGGCAAATATGTACTTTTTACTCCACTACATACATTTTAAATATATAATATTATATTTGAGGTTAATCTGAATCTGCAGAGTATAATATATATATACTTAGCAGATTCAGATTAGCCTCAAATATAATCAACAAATTAATTCTGATCTATTATTATAGATTAAACTGCGTTAATCCAAATTACAAATTATACCCAGTATATAAAGTTACTTTTTATAATTATACAAAAATTAGCTGCAACATTATAAGTGATTTTTACATTTATTAATCAATGATTATAACACAAGAATACAATGCATTATTCTGAAATGAGCCTTTCTGCATGAGGAGTGTTTTTACTTATGGTGCCTGTATGTAAATGTTGATGCTAATACTTTTATAAGTATTTGTAAGAACAAAGTATTTTTTACTTGTAACAAAGTAACATTTCTTTCCACACTGTCGTATTGCTACTTTTACTTATGTAAAAGGTATGAGTATTGTTTAAATTTCACAGCCCACATTTTTGTTTCATGCAGAAAAATGTCACATTACTGGGTCTAAAGAAGCTCTTACTTCTGTTTCAGTGTGGCTAAAGGTTGAATTATCACAGAGAACAATTATTGAGAAAAACATCATCACAATATTAAACATATCTGTATGAAGTGAAAACTGCTTTACTGTCCGTGTTTACATAAAATATCCAAGTTTTGGCCTTTAATTAGTAAGAATTATGATAGAAAGCATCTTTGGCTTCTTTAGAAACAGTCCAAAAAACACAAGTATGAAGTTCCAGATTCTTGATTCTTATTTGCTTCTCATGTTTTCAGTGTTCCAGGTTTTCACTCCAGTTTCTGTCCACATTTTCTCTTCAGTCCTCCTCTAAACATGTTTTGCTTCCTATGAGACCTACGTAATTATCACTCCTTTTGAATCATCCAAAACTTGGTCAGAAGATCCCCTTTTCTTCTAAATGTGCACTGAAGGCATCGAAACTTCCTTCACATGAGCATTGCTCTGGGTTTTATGGGCCTTTCTTTCAGCAGGCTTGGCTATTCCTAGTTTCTTGAGCAGGAATATAACAAATACAGGTCAGAATACAAAACTGCTTCAGACAGAAGAAAGCTCTTTATCTAAATAGTGAGTATGATGTGCGTTAACTGTACCTCTGTTTGTACTTTGAGACTGTCAGCTGGTGGAGAGCTGTGAGCGATAAGAGGAGGATTAAATCCCTGTTTTCTTAGCAGCCAGTAGGTCTTATGGCACCCTTTACCCTGATATGGACAGATACATGCTGGTCAAAAACATGTCCAAGAAATAGTTTGTACATCTTATTGAAAACAAAAGAAAAAAAAACCAAAAACAGAACATGTAGATTCTCGAATCACCTTCATTTCAATTTCTCCTCTTTCCTCCAGTTCAAATGATCCAGCCTGGATGAGAATGTCTGCAGTACGCTGAGATATGTGAATCTTCAAAGCTGAGTTAAACATGCAGAAGAGTGTGCCAAACATTTTTAAGGTATTCTTTAAATATTTTACAAATGGACATGTCAGTTTTTTGTATTAAATCAAAGTTTGGTTTTTCATCTAAGAAAATTGAGGCTAAAAATCTACAGTAATGCCAGCAGCTCATGTAAATGCTAAAGTCAGCACGCAACACAGTTTTAGTTTGGCCTGTTAGCATGCAACATTCGCTGGTTAGCATCAAACAAAAACTGCAGTATTAAAGGAGAAGGTCAGTATTTTTACTAACATTTGAGTACGAACTAAAAAACTGTATCTGCTATCTGATGATGATACAAGAGGAAAAGTCAGCTTGTCACCAAAGTCTTTAAAATTTATCCTCTAGAAAACATTTAATTTCTGTGAAATTTTCAAAACAATCTCTCCAATTTTAAAATTTCAGACACAGACTTTTTCCTTGCTTTAAGCCCTGCCATGAATTTCTGTAAATGTATTTTAATAGTAATTCATCTAAACATTGATTTGGAATTCAGTCTTTAGCAACAAACCAGCAGCTGTGTGCAAACTTGCTGTTCATAGCAGTTGTTTCATAATGCTGTACTCATGGGCAGAATGCACTCTTATTTTCTCTTGGCCCCATTGACCATACATTGCAAAACTAAAAGCATCACCTGCATTGACTCTTTTGTGAAGAAACTACAGTAAAATTTTCTAAAAAATTAAAAGTGTATCTTATCTTTAGCCAAATCCAGATGTTTAAATAACAAACTTGCAGTACTGATTCTCTCAATGAAAAACCTTTGCAGAGGTGTTTTACTTTAGATTACTCACGTAAGCTGTTGCTTTCCATGCGAGACGCCATGTTCACAGTGTCACCAAAGAGACAATAGCGAGGCATTGTGGTGCCTACGACTCCAGCAACCACTGGACCTACAAAACCCAAACAAATTCACTGTACATATGCATTCAAACTTAAATAAAGTTTTTGCATACCATGCAGGCTTAATGATAAGTTTGTGGGACCAAAAATGTCAGTGCAAACAAATGTCAAACAGTATGTAAAGAAAATACAAAGATGATGCTGTTATTTTCATCTGAAATAATACCAAATACCTTCTAAAGGAAAAAAAGGTGTCAATAAAACAGACATTTCACAATAAATAAAACAAAAAGTCTTAAAAAAAGCTGTTGGTTTAGTTGAGCTTCATCATCTCCATCAGTGGCATCTCTTACCAGAGTGTATCCCAATACGAATTGCAAGACTCTCAGAAGGCATATGGCGGATTCTGAAAACCTTGATGGCACTCAGGAAATGCAGAGCCATTTTAGATATCTCCAGAGCATGCTTATTGCCATTGCTGATTGGTAGACCACTGGCTACCATGTACGCATCACCGATTGTCTCCACCTAGTAAGAATGACAGATGACAGATGACAATGACAGAAAGTTCAAACATACATTTAGAGAGACTGTATATTTTAAGTCAAATTTCCAAAAACAGTATACACCAGATGTCAGTCAGTGTTTCTGAGTTTTATTATAACTGCACAATCTCTGTACTGCAACAAGTTTTAAAAGAAATCAAAATTTGAAAGAAACTTCTAGATTTGGCTGTTCCTGCTCATCAACTTAGTGAAGTAATAAATTAATAATTTTCCAAACTGCAGACTTATCATCTTAAATAAAAATCAAAGAGTGACTGCGGTGACATACTTTGTAGACATCGTACATCTTGATGATGTCATCAAAGAGGCTGTAGAGGTCATTGAGGAATGTGACCACCTCCATCGCAGAGCTGACGGAGCACATTGAGGTGAAGCCCACAATGTCCGAGAAGAAGATGGTCACGATGTCGTAGCTTTGTGGCTCCACTGATTTTCCTGCCATCAGCTGATCTGCGATGTACCTACAACGAATGAAATACTGACGATGTGAGGTACAAAGTCATTGAGGCCCATTCAAGTATTTTAAATGGGTTAACACAAATTCCTGATTAAATTTGATGCTGCATAATAAAAGTATAAAACTGATCATTTTGATGCGAAACATCTGGTACCTTGGTAACATGCTGGAGAGGAGCTTGTCTGCACGTGACTTCTCTGCTGTGAGCTGATTGGTTCTTTCCTCCACCACCTCCTCCAAGTGATTTGCATATTTCTCCAACTTGTCCACCATATTATCCAGAATATTTGCATGACTACAGTGAGGAAAAACACGATCATTTCCATCAGGGACTGATGTAGCAAGCAGAATATCAGTGAAATTTAAATCAAACTAAAATATTAAATCAGTTGGCAAAAGCAAGGGATACATTTTTGGTACAGATCCAAATATTTTTTTATATTAGCACAGGGCATTTTAGACATCATCACGTCTCACAGTATTTTGTAGCATACTGTTGTCCAGAGAAAAACAAAAGCCTGACCTGTCTGGGCTCATCTCTCTCAGTTTTCTCCTTATAGACCCAAATGGTGGTCGGTGGTCAGGGTTTTCACTCCAGCAGGCCCTCATCAGCGAGTTTATGCTCTCATCACACAGCTCTTCACAGAGCGCCGGTCGCAGAGGTTCCCCTTGAAACGGCGTCCGCAACTGCATGATAATCTCTGCAGAAAACATGTAAAAATAATCTGAGGAGCTGTAGAAGTTACCACTGTTTTTTTGCAACAGACTGTAAACATGTTTATTTATGCTGTAAAGTTGTGTGTTTTAACATGGGAATTGACTCGCTTTTGGCGGCAGCCTCAAGAGGCCATTAGAGGAACTGCAGTTCAGTGGCACTTTGTGTTGCTTTCATTTTTCAATAGAGGATGCTGTTTTGTTTCATCTTGTGTGACAATTTTGTGTCCACTCTTTGTTTAGAAAAGCCTCCTTAACAATACAACACAATAATTCGCTGAAGGAAATGAATGAATGACTTTGTCTGTACCTTTGGGCTCCAGGTTGAAATCTTGATATGGGCTACACTTAGAGTTGTACATGAGCTCCCACATGATGATAGCAAAGCTGAAGATGTCGCCTTTTGGAGTTCCATTAACGAGATGAGCGCCTCGTCTCAGAAGCTCGGGGGCTGTCCAATACATCTCTACAACACATTCAGACGAACCAATGAGGCTGAGACACAGTTCAAGTCACATCACAGGTCAGTTCAGCATTAATGAAGATGTTTACATTGCTGACCTTCATAATTGGGGTTCTCCAGTGGGATCTTCTTGCTCTTGTTCCCATGTTTAAACTCCCACAGTCCGAAGCCAGAGAGTTTTATCTGGAGTCGACTGTCCACCAGACAAGTGCTGGGCTTTAGGTTCCCATGAAATTTCAGGTTACTTTTGTGAATAAACTCCATTCCCTAAAACACAAACAAAAAAGTTCACACCTTTAACATCCGTGTAAAACTAACACATCAGCCCTGCTCTGTTACTGCAGTTTGAGTCAGAAACCAAATTTAATTTTCAAACTTTTATTTTGTGGATTTAGCACATTGGTTGTTGTATTTATCGAATGAACTGTGTTCAGTGACTTGAACCTGCTGAATTCACTTACATTTACAATGTCATAGGCGAAGGAGAGCTTGAACATCCCGTCCAGCTCAACATCTGAAGACTTCATAAGATCCTGGAAAAAAATGTAACATCAAAGAGAAAAACATTTTAGGGTCAATATCTAATTTTGACAAAAACTCTGATAAATTTTAACAAAGCAAAGATGCAGTATTCGACCCTTCATTCCATCTACATACTTTTTATACATTTTATCAATAGCAACACTATTCTTGCCCTTAACAGGCTGTATATAATGAGCAATAAGTTTTATAGCATTGCTTTACATTATGACAGAGTGTATGAATGCACTGTAGGCTGAGACGCTGACCTTCAGACTGCCTTTCCTGCAGTACTGTGAGATCAAACAGACGATTGGCGGTTCGATGCAAACACCAAAGAACTGCACCAAGTTCTCATGTTTCATTTCTTTCATCTGTCTTAAAGAGTTTCACATGGTTAGGTACACAATGAATCATTTTATGAGTGAAGAAAAACACACTGATTTCTTCAGAATATCTTTAAATACCATCATTATTTTTATACAAGGCAAAAAAAACCAACAACAGTTGAACCAAAAAAAATTTAAAAGCTATGTTCAGTTCGGTCAAGACAACATGGGGAACTTTACCATTTTGAACTCTGCAATAATTGAAGGTTTCTGGAAATTACTGCTAATGAGGTTGTCAACGTACTTGATGGCCACTTGATTTCCCTGTATAGAATTTTAAAAAATAACAGAAACATAAGGGAAAAGCACATAAAATGGAGACTATACGTTTTTTTAATTTAATGAAAGGGTCTTTGTCTCACAAATAAATCCCTCGTCCCCGGGACATGTTGCTCTTTTCATTGGCCCACTTCTTTTGATTGAACTGTTACCTGGTAGAGACCAATGGTGGTGTAGACATATTCCTTCCCCGTCTTGTCTCTCAGGCCATAGCTGCTGCTGGAGAAATTGGATTGAGAGCCGCCGCTCCCATTCTGACTGGCTGTGGTGCTTAGAGATAAACCCTGAATTCCCTGGAGGAGACAAACACACCGAACAAGCCTGTGAACACAAAACTGGGCCAGCAATCAAACACTGTACATACACAGCCGAAGTTTTGTTTTTGACAGGAAAACATGTTTTTTTGCTCTTACTGAAGAATCCCTGATGATGGTGATGTCACTGTAGTTAATCAGCCACCAGCAGGAGTCATCTAGCTTCGTCTGGAGTCGTAACTTCTGCAGAATCAGGACCCCGATGCACAAAACTGCCAGCAAACCGACAACTGGGAAGGTCACAAGTAGAGCCAGCAGGGCGATGTCTGTGTCCCATCAGGACAAAAAATAGAAAGTATGTAAGCTTAAGTGTCAAATGAAAAACTGAGATAGTGAATCTCAAAAACTGAGATAACTGGCTCATTTACTGGTTGCATGAGGAACATTTTACAAGTCTCATTTATTGTATTACTTTACCATTAATGAGCCATTCACAGAGTTCGTTGTTGAAACCACATTCTGGTTTGTCAGAGGGGGGTCTTCCTTTGGGCCAGACCAAAGAAGAAAACATAGACGTTGGCCTGAAATTACATTTTATTAGCCATTTTACAAAGTTTGTGTAGAACAAAACACTGATTTCTTTGACTTCTCAAACTGTAAAAAAATATGTTACCGAATATCTTTGGTGTGGCTGTCAAAATGGAGGATGGGTACAAAATTGGTGACGTCTCCTGAATGCTGCAGGTTATAAATGGAATAGTCCAAGTTTCTCTCCCCCTCTTCATCAAAGTGGACTAGTCCAGAGGCACCTGCAATAATATGCTGCTACAGCATAAAATTGTCTCTGAAAATGATGAAATGATGCTTTAAGGTTTTGATGGAGGGTTAACATGTGACGAAAGGTCTGTTAAAGGGTCAGTAGACCTAAAATAACATAAACAAAAAAAAGCAAACAAAAAAGTTTTCTGAGTACTTTGCATACATTTGCGAAAGCAGCTACCAACCATAAAACCGAATGTCGTTTTTATTTTTTAATCTCTGTAGCAGCTGTCGTCCATCATGAGGGTCTTTTCCATCTTTGAGGACTTCCTTCAATCCCATTGCATAAAGAAGCACTGCATCATGCAGATGAGCAGAGTATGGGCTAACCTAAAAAAAGAGACATAAAATATTGTGTCAGGATTTTTTCTTTTAAGCAGAATGAGTGATATATATTTTTCTAACATGGGACATGGGTCATTACCTCTCTTTCAGATGTCAGGTTGCTCCTGAATGGATGTTCTTTTAGTCTCTCATAAACTTGATCAAAAAAATCATAATACTCGTAGCCTTCATAGGATTTTTGGCCAATTATAAAAGCCATGTCGAAAGCTCTCACAGCATCCTGATTAATTCTGCTGTTCAGGGCATATTTCCACAAGTCATCCTGTCCAGGAAAAAGATACACATGACAAAAAAAGTCAGTAAAAAGGTTATTATCTGATCATTTGATCAGATCAAACAGTAGATGATGACAGTGATGAAAGACATTGCCAACATCAGACTTAATGTTTGACAGATTTAAGCTGTCTAATTATCTGAAATAACAGTCTGATTTCTTACATCTTTCTTTAGTAAACAGCACTTATAATCAGGATTACAGATAACTGGTGTGCATCCGTCAGTAGTTTCAATACCATGCTGAAATGTAATTGGTCTTCAATATCACTGTAACATCTCACCTGAATATGTGGAAACTGCGTATGTGTCTAAAAGTTTAAAGTTTTTACTCACCATGCTGCCGCTGACTTCGAAATGCTGCACCAGGAAGAACACATAGTCTCCATTCATGAGACCCTGTCGCTCAGCCTCCAGCAGCAAAGCCATAGAGTCCTCTTTGTTTGTTAGCACCACAATCACTGGAAGACAACAGTTAAAACATTTGATAAATATAGAAACAATTAGGTGATACCTGGTTTTAAAGAGCCAAAAAAAAGCCATAAGGTGCTTGTGCTGTCCTAACCTCTGGCCACTGTTGCGATGTACTTAACATTTCGGTAAACAAGCTGAGGGTTGCTGGTGTCAAACTTGACTGTTGCAGCCAGTTTGAATTTAGCTCGCAGTGGATTTTCGATGGTTTTCCACAAAGCATCAACTTTGTCCCAAGTGTTTGACTCTAATCCTCCTCCGATCATGGCGACATGACTCCAACCGAAGAACTCCAAGGTCTTCACCAGAACCTCTGAGCTTCTTTTCAGAGGTGGCACGATTTTGATGTAGGAATCGTAGACCTCACTGTTGTCCATTTTGAAGGACTGTCCCACAAAGCCAAACATGGGGATGTTCCATGTGGATGCAATGAGACCAGTGACCTGGGAAGCAGGCTCAGTTTTAATTCCTGGAACATAAAATGTATCTCCAAAGAAGTTTAAATGGAAAGAAAACTTAAAATTCTCCATACAGGCACATGCCAACCGAGTTATTTAGGAGTCTGGTTAAATAGCCTTCATGTTTAAGTTTTAGGTGGGAAAATCAATCAAAGGGTCATATCTCACATCATATTTAGTTTCTTGAGAACAATGATGAGAATTAACCAGCTTTCTAAGTCTAATACATTAATGATCAATATCCATATTTACACATATATCATCACATCACATCAATCATACCTCCGCTTCTTCAGGACACGCTGGACCGAACAGTGCAGACACATTTTCTCTCCACACCTGGTGAATAAATCCTCCCAGGGATGTTTTGGGATTACATTCTGTATCTATGTACACGAAATCCAGACTGTAGTTCCCCAGGAAGGAGGGGTTGGCGTTCACCTTCTCCACAGCTATCTGAATGGCCGAGCCCAGCCGCAGGGCACTGAAAGGGAAGGATATATTCCAGGGAGCCTGAAAGCCGATGACCAGCTTGCGAAGTTGCGACGCATTCGTGCTGTTATTGATGACAGCAGCCGCAGTTAGCACCTGTGTGAAGTAAAGCATCAATATGAGCCTCATGGCAGAGGAATATACTGCTCTCAACATTGCTCTCAGGGTATTAGTTGCTTCATGCTACAGGGCTTAAATACCTGTCTACCCTGGTGATGCTGAGCAGTTTGTCAGGGAGGAGAAAATGTAAATATGTGGAGGAGAGTGGGAGGTACAAAGAGCCATTAAGTCCATCATTAGGAGCCAAGCAGCACTGCCACTCTTGATCTTATTAGGTCCAGTCTTATGCAAAACTTCTTGAACTTACATTGTTGGCTGTTAGTCCTAATGAAATGCTACTGAAACTATCTAAAAATTTAAAGCTTTTTTAAACCTCATAACAAATTCTTGCTATGATTTAGCCCGGAGTGCACGAAATGTTTACTCAAAACAGATAATGCAAAATCTTAAAATATTAAATTCACAAAATGAAAATGACAAAATTTTATGTTATAGTAGATGATGTTTGGTGATTTTCAGCATTTTGTCTTTAAAACATGCCTATTTTGAATATTATTCCCATGTAAAGCATCAAAGTCTGTAGAAATAGATCTTTAAACATCAAGTCTAACAATTACGAAGAAATCAATCATGTCAAATGATCAAAGTTTTTATTAAATCTTTTTTGAAAAACCTGTCTTTATTAGCAAACCTATTGGTTGTGTTTCAGTCATGATGTGAAGTTTTTTTATGGTCTCTCACTCGACAGATAGCCTCTAAAACTTGTTCAAGCACTGTGCTGTGAATCAGAGACATGTCTTCATGCTTTATTGATAATATTGATTGTTTTAAGCCATGAAGGAGTTCTTCTATTAAATTATCATTCTTACAACAGATAAAAGATTATTTTCAGAGAATTAAATGGTCAATAAAATCGCTAGAATCTCTTTATTTGCTTTTTAAACAATGTCAAAAACAACAAATGACTCAACTTGTATAATTAAAGACAGATTTAAGTGCGATAAGTTCCTGATTAGATTTCTACAATCATATCAGCAAATTCCATAGGTGCCACATTAAGTAGGCCTTTGGTTATCGCTTACGTTCATAAATCCAGAGTCAAAGTTCATCAAAACCTCTTCTATCTCTAACACACACACACACACTTCCGCTGCATGCAAACACACACAGATGAGGGAAGAAGTGGAAAATAATTATAGACAGTTTTATTTGAAGAATGTTAGCTAATTTAATTAAGAATTCTTTTAAGAAAAAAGTCAATAGAGCAAAAAATCCAGGTGAAAATTGCCTTATATCCCTTTGGGAGTGTTAGCTGCTGGTGCAGAGCTGCAGAGACCAGATGAGGCGGGTTGAGCCTTGCTTGGTGCAGTGAAGCTCTCACACCTGTGTGCAGTTTCAGGTGCTAATGACCACAGGTGGGCAGATTGTACATTAGTGGTGTTGCTGGCTTCAGCTGCTTTTCCCAGGGGATCCCTGCTCATCCTGGCCCCAAACTACCTCTGCTAATCCCACCAGGTAACCTTTCAAAGCTTCTCCTAATGAACCTTTACCTTCAGCTCAGTGTCCAGCAGACATCAAACTGCTCGCATAAGAAAACACAATTGTGGTCAGCAGAGGCAAATTAATTCACACAAGAAATCATGTTAAAAGTTTAGCTTGGTGTTTGTTATTTGCTGAGTAAATGCATAAAGTTTAGAAAAACTTATTTATTTGTCATTTTGTGAAGTGTCTTTTTTGATAATCAGATTTGAAATGATTATTTATCTTAGGAGTTTTCAGGCTGTACAAGCCTTAAAGCTGTTCATACTTTAAAATATTAATTACAACAATAACTAGTTTTAATTGCACCATGAATCAAGTTACAACACTGACTGATTTTATTGTGAAATCCTGTCTTTGTCTTATATGATTTGCAGCTAGTGGCTAATGCTAGCAAACAAAACTGACAGTACTGAGCATGTTAGCTGTTTTATGACTTGTTTCTACTTTTCCTGCTGTTGGTATTTAACATTGTTTTGTGATGCATCTATGGTGGCTTCTGTTGTGGACGAGGCTCCTTCAGTCATGTTGGAGTGTCTCTTAGCAAAATACTGAATACCTGGATGAACCTGATGTCTGGTGCACAATTGTTCCTGGTCGGCACTTACTTTGTGTGTGAATTGGTGAATGCTGACTTGTATTGTAACACTTTTTCAGGCATGTTTATACTTGACTGATTCTTCATGGAAATCAATGTTGTCATTTGTGATAGTTGATTGAAATCTGCAGAGGTTTCTTGTCTTGTGCAGTGCAAATCATACGAGATTTTAAACTTGTCTGTAGAGTTGAGCCTGTTTTTTAATTCTACTCTAGACCAGTCCAATGCACATTTAAGTAGAAATTGAGACTGGCTTTTTTATTCATGAGGTTAATGAAGTTAATTTTTGTGTTGAGATGTGTTGCTGTTGCTCTGCAGTCATTTTACAGGCTGCAGTTTGTGATAACTGTTGAACTGTATTGAACCAATAGAGGTCGGCTAGTCATAAAGGTCATGTTTAGTTTGAGTTAAATCTGCTAAAAGAAGGTATTGAGTTGACTGGTTTTGGGATGAAGCAACTGAAGTATATGTGCACTGGTGTGCTGTACGTCCTGATGGTTATCTACAGAGTGCAAAGTGTACTTATCTATTAAAAAGATGATTATCAGGCTTAATGTTTCGCAGTGCATTCAGTTTCTTTAATGTGAGGACTTTGAACATGAGAGGCAGCAGATAACCACGTTGACCTTTCATCAACTGCAGCATCTTGGCTCTTTTTACTGACAGTGTCTCAGAGAAAGTTGATCCAATTTGATGAAAAACTTAAGTTGTTGTTTGGTAAAGCTGGAAATATAAAAGAAAATCACCCTGAAGCAGCTTTTATAAATTAAAAAAGAAACAGTTTAATATTTTGACATAAAGTTCAGAGCAGTTTCTCCATCTGTGCTCATGTTCTTTATCAATGGAGGTGATGGTGTCCAAGGTTCAAAGGTTCCTCTTCTCTGTCAGACTGTTTTTTATGAGTTCTCATTCCTTGTGTTTCACCTTTCAGAGCAGAGGAAGAGGATCTTCTGTGCACACACACCACACACACACACACCTGCCTGTCAACAGGGAGCACAGCGAAACACCTGAGAGGACCGACAGCAGGTAGGAGAACCACAGTGACACGCTGCTGCAGCAAAGCTCCATTTAAAGGAGCTTTTATGGGTCATTTCTCATGAAAACTAACTATGGATTTGTAACATGAGTGCTGAGCCAATTAATTTACATTGTGCAGAAAGTTTTGCCACCAGATGTTGAATACTTGAAATAAATAACATCCTCTATTTTACTTTTTTGTTTTATTGCAATGTTAAGTTTAAATGCTGTTCAAGGCCACATAAGTAGCACAAAGATGTGTTTCTTCCTGATATGTTCAAATAAAAAAAACAATTTAACCTTGACCGCGGTGAGCTTTACCCACTATCACTGTATGTGTGAACTGTTATGTGTTCAGATAAGTAATAGCTGTTGCTCAAGTCGTGTTGACTTTGACCTCAAGTTGCTGAGACAGAATCAAAGGCAGTGTGAAGATAACAGGATTATTTGTCGAACTGAACTCTGTTATGTTTTGTAAATAGTGAACCAACGTCAAAGTGCTAAGTTGTTGTTATAAAATCGCAGCATTTTCTTTTGCGTTGCAGCACAATGGACTTCCTTTTCCAGTTCCTGTTCTCCCCTCTCCCGACCTCGGCCATCATCTCCCTGTTCGCCTTGGCAGCTGCTACCTTGTTTTACCTGAACACACGACCCAGCCCCCTTCAGATCGCCGTCGATCTCAACCATCAAACTGTGGGCATCAAGGTAAAGAGTCACGTTTTATCAATCAAAAATACATCCGGACAGTAAAATGCACACCTCTGGAAAAATCAGCTTTTGTGATTAAAGACGTTTTTGTTTATGGAGGTTCAGTACAAGAGTGCTTCTGCTTGTTAGGATGGAGCCAGGAAGACTGTACTGCTTGAGGACAACAACAACCTGACATCATACTGTTATGATGACGCCAAGACCCTCTACGAGATGTTTCAAAGGGGTCTGAGAGTTTCAGGTGATGGAAACTTTTCTTAATGCTACCAGAGTGAGTTTCTCTGGTTTGCTGGGAATTTATGACACATTTACCTCAGTCATGTCTTAACACACAGACATAATGCACTGGTTTTAGATTCAATGGAATCTCTTAAAGGATATTATCTGCTCCATAAATTTGTTTAGAAATCGAAGAAAAAAGATGTTTTGCAACTCAGAAACAACTTGAAAATCATCACTTTTTTTAAGTAATCCAGTGAAAGTGTGTATATTGCAAAAAGGAAATTCTAATAGCTAATCTGCATTTACTGTTTAGGTTAGTTAGTTTCTGTTAAGAGCATGCTAAGCTTGCCATCTGCCTGTGTAGCTTCATATTCAAATTACAGACATTAATAATATCTATCCCTTAACAGGAAGGCAGAAATGTGACAAGACACACTTTCAAAAATGAATTAAAAATTCTTTTTTGTAATCAGCCAAACATCTAAATAAGGAGCATCACCGTTTTTTTAAAAAACCTCCCCTAATCTGATACCTGTTGTTAAATGTTGTTCCCTTTTCTCATCTGCAGGTAATGGACCATGTTTAGGCTACAGGAAACCAGGAAGGCCGTACCAGTGGCTGAAGTACCAACAGGTAAAAGAGCTTATGACACCATCGAAACATAAAAAAACATGAGCAAACATAGTAAAGATGAACTCCCGCTGAACTTTCCTCCACTTCTACTGTGTGAAGGTGTCTGATAGAGCGGAGCACCTGGGGTCAGGGCTTCTTCAGAAGGGTCTGAAGCCGAACACGGACACTTTTATTGGCATCTTTGCTCAGAACAGACCTGAGGTACGTGTGGACAGTGTGAAAGGGATAACAGCTGTTTTCCAAATCCCATACTTATTCTGCTAACTTTAAGTGTGTACTGTACTTACCTCAAAAAGAACACACATGCATACAATGGAATATACAGCTTTGTTGCAACATGGCGCCTTGAAGTTTGATTGTTTTGCTTCTGCAGTCATGCAAACGTCAATATATCATCATACACACAAGACGCTGAGACTGTTTTGTTCTTGCATATCAATGCTCTTTCATCTGTCAGAGCTTCATTTGCAGCTCAGTCTATGTGATGCATCTTCTGATACATTCTTGTATTTCTGACATAAGGCTTTTAAGGGTGATAAGTTCATGGCCTAAAGTAAAAGGAGGTGAGTTATACAACTCTTGTTACATGTATGTGTGTCATCTCTGAGTGACTGCATAGAAAGTTTTTAAACATTTGTGGTAAAATTCTGTGATGGGTAACTAAAATATGCAAGTCAGCAATGTCTGAGAAAATGGACATCATTGGCCATCATGCAGTTTTCCAGAAATGCAGATTTGAACTTGATCAAACCGGCCGTGTTCCACTTTCAGACAACTAATGAAGAAGGAGCTCAGTTGTCGCCATTTTGAGAAAGATTAATGATTTTTATTGCAGCTGTGGACCAATAACATGCTCCTGAACATGTGAAATGTAGGAGGGGATAATGTTTTTAAAAATAAATGTGCAAAGCTTCTGCTTAGTCGACTTCTTATACTTTGGGCCATGAACTTATCAGTCACCTCTTCTTGCACAAACTAAATCTCCTCTGACAAACTGAACAGTGTGTCTAATAGTGTGTGTGATTTAGTGTTTTATAAATCTGGCATTTTTGTGGTTGTAAACCCTGTCTCTCCTTCACGGGTCACCTGCAGTGGATTATTAGCGAGTTCGCCTGTTACACCTACTCCATGGTAGCAGTTCCCCTGTACGACACCCTGGGTCCTGAGGCTCTTGTGTTCATTATCGAGAAAGGTAATTGGAGCTTCTCTTGCACCATAATGCTGCTAATTACGGAGGTGAGTCTGAGTCCAGTAACTCGCCGGCCCCACAGGGATCTGTGTCTTTAATCTCTTCTCACGTATTTATCGCTCCTGCTGCTTCAATCTGTGCTTCATTTTGCTTTTGATTATCTGATCACCTCTGAAGAGTTTATCACAAGACAAAGAGCATGATCATTACAGTAGGTCTGCTCGTCTTGCCTTTTTATAAATCCTGTTTTTGACTCTTTGAATTTACTGATATTTACATCTTTAGTTTTTGTTAATAGACCTTCTCTAGTGCAGCTGCTTGTCTCATAAAACCAGCAGCACTGGTTTTAACTTTAGCTACTTTTGTCCCGTGTGTTTTGCTTGTAACACAGCTAAGTTTTCTTCTTTCAGCGGACATCTCCACAGTGATTTGTGACAATCAAAACAAAGCAGAATCGCTGCTGCAGACTCGGGAGAAAGGCCAGGCTACAGTTCTCAAAACTATCATCATCATGGACCCTTTCAGCCCCGAGTTGGTGGAGAGAGGAACCAAGTGTGGGGTGGACATCGTGTCCATGCAGGATGTGGAGGTATCGCATGCTGAGCACAAATAAGTTTTTGCTTGTGTTTATACTGGCTTCGTTTCAAGAATGAACAATTGTTTTAGTTCTGTATTTGCTGCTAACACATACGAAGAAGCACGAACATGATTGCTAACATGTGTTTTTTGTTCTCTAGGCTCTGGGGAAAAATAATCTTAAAGAGCCAGTGGTAAGTTTGTTTCTGATGAATTCATCTGATTTATTTATTTATTTTTTAAATCAGATTTTACAAGCTACATGTGGTTCTGATTGGTGCTGATTTCATCTCCCAACAGCCACCAAAGCCGGAGGATCTCAGTATCATTTGCTTCACCAGTGGCACAACAGGTGATCTTTCTGAGATTAATTTCATTGGCTGGATTAAATGATCCTTCACCTTCGTGATGGAATGAGAATCAAAAACGCTGTTCATCATCATTAGCCATGTTTGACTACCAGTGTCGATTGGTTGGTCCACCACTTCCTTTCAGAATAGAACAATTAATCTAAATATTAAAACTGCAGCATGGTCGAGTGAAAAATCCAAATCTTAGAGGCTGAAATTGTTTGTGAAAGGTAAAATGTGACAGAACAGCAGTTTACTTTGATACTTAGGTGCTGCAGAGACGTGTTGGCCTACAAATCATCTAAACATGTGAAAACACCAACAAATGTCACTGTGCATCTTTTTTTACAGGCCTACAAACAAACAAACAAACAAACAAACAGACAAACAGACAGAGCTTTTGATATGAGGAGCAGCAGTTTGCAAAAGCTAACATGACTCTCAGATGTTCCTTTCAAATCCATGTTTATGTTTATGATTTTTATCAGAGCACAAAAGAACAAAACAATTGTAATATGTCAAAATAACCACTTATTCTTTTTAATCATATCTTTCCAGACTGAAATATATCAACAAACACGGAAATGATTGCCATAAAATTTTCTGCAGACATTCATTATCCCCAGAGGATGAATTAAAATTATCTTTGTCGACCCCCTGATTTTTTTTTTTTTTTTTTTTGCTCTGATGCAACCATGAAGCTGACATTTGCGGTTTTAAATGAAATTTCTTTAACTATTTGATTTTGTTCAGATATGACATCTGGTTCACATTCATTCATCCCACAGGATGAATTGTAATCATGGTGCTGTTTTATAGTCAAAACATTTTCATTTATCAAAACAAATCCCATGATCCCACACTCTTTTACCAGGTCACGAAACTACATCTCTTGTTTTCTTTGTTTGAAATTACATATTCTGCATTTTATCATCGTATTTATGTGACTTCCAGGATAAAACTAATGTATATTTGATCATATATGTAAAATATGTTTATGTTATGTGTGTGTGTGTGTCTTTGTGTCTTTTCTTTCTCAGGAAACCCCAAAGGAGCCATGTTGACCCATGAGAATGTGGTGGCAGACGCTGCAGGGATTGTCAAAGGCTTTGAGGTACAAATAAATAAATTAAATGTCTTTTTTTAATGCCTGATGTGAGGATTTACAATATATTTTGGGAGCACATGTTGCTGACAAAGCATCTGTTTGTCACCCAGGTTGCAATCGCTCCAACAACTGAGGATGTCAGCATCTCATTCCTGCCGTTAGCGCACATGTTTGAGAGAATCGTACAGGTGAGACTTCGTTAAAATCACGTTTATGTTCCTACTTTTAATGAGGTTAATCTAAATGTGTTGGAGTGTTTTTTTTTTTAAATGATTTTTGTCTGTTTTTTGCAGGTAGTGATATTTAGTGCTGGAGGTAAAGTGGGTTTCTTCCAGGGTGACATCAGGCTGCTGCCGGACGACATGAAAACCCTGCAGCCGACCATTTTCCCAGTCGTGCCTCGACTTCTCAACCGTGTCTATGACAGAGTCAGTATCACTGTCAGACTCAACAGCTTCCTCTTTCCTCTGACTCTGTTTTAAAGATCAAACCCATCACTGCAAGTGTCTTCCAATCGAATGCTGTCACAGGTTCAGAGTGGAGCCAAAACGCCTTTCCAGAAATGGCTGCTGAACTTCGCCGTGGACAGGAAGTTTGCCGAAGTGAAGGAGGGCATCATCAGAAACAACAGCATATGGGACAAACTCATCTTCCACAAAGTCCAGGTACCGTTTCAGTTCTAACAAACACAGATTTTGTCACAGAAACAGGAAGTCAGCGAATGTAAACATCCTCCATGTTGACTGCAGGAGTCTCTGGGTGGACGAGTGCGTGTCATGGTGACGGGAGCGGCACCCATTTCTCCCGCCGTTCTCAACTTCCTCAGGGCCTCTCTGGGTTGCCCGGTAATAAACATTCATACACTTTGTAGCCATGTTTTCTATTCATTAATTTATGCTCATTTTTGATGTTTTGCTGGTGAAAAAAGTTGAAGAGAAAATAGTTCACAAGGCAGCTCTTTCTTTTGTTTGAGAAGAGATTTAAGGTTTTTTTTTTAACTGGAGATGAAAACATGTTCTGATGGAGTTCTGAGGAAACCAATAAACATTTGACTCATATTGCCGATATGCTTTTTGCGCACATGGAAACGTCTCATCTCGACCCAAAGATGTGATGTAACCTTTTTCGCATTAATACATAAAACAGAAACGTTACAATTTTATTGTTTTCTACTTTTTTTTTCAGTTTGAGGGTTGACTGGCACTCCTTTTTATTTAGTTCTTGTTTTTTAGTACAATTGTTTTCTGACCAGAGAATTGGCGCCACCTACTGCTCATCTCAATAAAACAAACTCCTAATAACCAAATAACAATAGTGGATGGAAACAAGCATTCATTGTAGTTTTTCTTTTTGTAGTTTTTCTTAAAATTTAGGGAAAATGTGCAACACATTCAGACAGAAAAGCGGCTTCTTAGTAACTTAAATGTTTTAATTCCTTCAGATTAAAGTGTCTTGACTGAAAAATGTTACTAAAGGGTCACTTGAACTACACATCATCACTTCGAAACAAGAGTTGACCCAGTTTTCTAAAACAGTCCTGTAAGACGACTGAACCTCTGAACTCTGAGGCGTTTGCATTAAAACAGATACAGTAACGTTTGTGTTCGAGGAGGAGAGATTTCACAATAGTGTCCAGCTGGTATTGATCGCCTCTCGTGGTCGTGATAACCTGATCGCTCTGATCTTCCTTGCAGATCTTTGAGGCTTACGGTCAAACAGAGAGCGCAGCCGGCTGCACGCTCAGCATGCCAGGAGACGTTACGTCAGGTGAATAGTTCAGTTCTGTATTACTTTTATCCAACATCTAATTTACGCAGTATGAGTTTGTATATAAATCATACAGAGAAAAACATTAAACTAACAAGCTTATATATAAAATTTGAGCTTGAACTTTTTAGTTGATCAATACATTTTGGGTTGAATGTCACATGGTTTCAGCCTCTCAAACATGACAGTTAGCTACTTTTCTTTGTCTTGAATCATTTCAAACTAAACCTTTTTGATATTTGGGCTTTTTGTTGGACAAAAGAGGTCATTTGAAAATGACACTTTGAGTTCTGGGCATTTTTAAAACATTTTTTTTGAACCACAAATGATTGATAACGTTGTACACACAGTAGAGCAGCAAACATTTTCATGGTGTTTCATCACAGGGCATGTCGGGGTGCCACTGTCGTGTAATATTGTGAGGTTGGTGGATGTCGAGGAAATGAACTACTTTGCTTCAAATGGCGAAGGGGAGGTGAGACAAAAAAAATGAAGAGAACATAATGAAGTTTGAATTATTTGAGAAGTTATCATGCCCTAATATTTTAACTTCTGTTTCCATAATTATGATGCTGTAAACAGGAAGTATGTATGTTCTCATGGAGTCAGTCAGCTGTCTTATCTTAAGCCTGTTTGTTTACATGCTAAAAAAACGGCGCCATTAATTGGAAAACTGCTAACAGGCAACTAAATGTCCATGCAGGTATCACTGAATTACTGTGATACTTAAGAAAACTTAGATTATAACTCCTCTAATTTTGGGAAATGTACAATGGTAGAGGATTTCATGTTTAATATTTATTAAATGATTTTCTGGTCCACAATTTGCTCTTTTATTTTCATTATTTTGTGGTCTCGTTCAGGTCTGCATCAAAGGTAAAAATGTGTTCAAAGGTTACCTGAAAGATCCAGAAAAGACTGCAGAGGCCTTGGATGACGACGGTTGGCTCCACACTGGCGACATTGGAAAATGGCTTCCAGTAAGCACTAAAACCCAGAATAAAAAAAACAAATTTTAACTCAGATTATATTCAAATGAGTCAAGCTATTGTTTCCTTGTTCCCCACGGAATAAATGAAAAAACCACAAGCTCTTCTGCAGTTGATTCAGTATTTGATGCCCTTTTAAATGTGCTGCAGATAAAGTTCAGTTTAACAAAAAAAGCAAATTTCTTAAGTTATTTCTCCTCTCTGACTGTTTTGCGATTAGAGTGGAGTTCTGAAGATTGTTGACAGGAAGAAGAACATCTTCAAGCTGGCTCAGGGCGAGTACATCGCGCCAGAGAAGATTGAGAACGTGTACGTACGCTGTGAACCTGTGGCCCAGGTGTTCGTGCATGGAGACAGTCTGCAGGTATCAAACCACTCTGTGCACACACACTCGCACACACACTCACACACACACACACACACTGTGCATTTTAATGATCAGCGTTTCGTCTCCGTCTGCAGTCCTGCCTGATCGCCATCGTGGTCCCTGACCCCGACGTCCTGCCGGGTTTTGCAAAGAATCTTGGGTGTCAAGGCTCCATTGAAGAACTCTGCAAAAACAAAGTAATATTTCTGTGTCCTGTCATGCTTGTGTGAGTGTGTGTGTGTGCGTGGGAAGGCCTTTTTTTCTCTTTTAAACTGTAGAAAAACTTAACAACCTCAGACAGAAAGTCTGTCCGTGTCAGCTGAGTGTCTCCTCAAAATACCTTTTGTTCCTTCCCGTGTTTATTCTGCAGTAAAAATGATCATTAACACTGAAGGAAGCCAGCTGGACTCGTCCTCCATGCTTTCTGTAAAAATCATAAGTCTGCAAATCAGATTTGAATATTGAAAGTAGAGCAGAGTTTGAAGATATTTTTTTTTTACTGGAATGCTTCTGACAGTTGTGACCTTTTTTGTTTACAGGATATAAAGAAAGCCATTCTTTCAGACATGACCAAAGAGGGCAAAGAAGCAGGACTCAAGTCCTTTGAACAGGTAACGTCTCCTCGTAAAATCCCCAAGTGAAACAGTTTTATGACACTGAAATGCTTTTTTTTTTCTCCAGAGAGACCTGCAGATGTCTGAGACCTGAAATTTTTACTTTAAACATGAATGAATGAAAAGTATCAGATATTTACTGAAGTTAGCATGCTAACCAGCTCCGGCCCCTCCTGTCTTGAGTTTTTGAGCTCAGTTTTCTTAATTCAACATAAAACACGCTTGATCAAAACTCCCCTGAAACAAAAGGAAATGACTCATCAAAACCATCTTGGTTTGTCTTTCCACTGTTCCAACAATCATAAATTCAGTTTTCATCCAAACAAACAGTTTTCATCAAGTTGCATGTGAAAAAAAAATCCCTGCTGACCATCATCTCCCACCTCACTGGAACAGATTTTCTGATGCTACATGGCTCAGTTCCCCCCTCTAGTGGTTTAAATGAGAATATTTTTTTGTTGAAAGCAAAATCCTTAAAACAAAGACCACACACTCTTCACCCTCATCAACATTAAACCCCTTTTAGCAGCCCAGTCAGCTGGAAGAGGTTCAAACAGGGTGCAACAACTTCTAACCAGAAGTCAGACTCATTTTGTTTAAAACAGCGTTTTTTTTACAGCGTTGTGTATCCACATATTGTTTAACCATCTTCATTTCCCGCCTCTTTTCTCCCTCTGACGCAGGTAAAAGGTATTTACCTCCACCCGGAGCAGTTCACCATCGAGAACGGCCTCTTAACTCCGACTCTCAAGGCCAAGAGGGCCGAGCTCAAAACTCTCTTCCAGCCGCAGATCGACAAACTGTACGCTAACATGTAATAAATGAACGAGTCCACATCCACCACAAGCTCATCCACTTTGGTCATATTTGTTTTTCTTATTTCTTTGATTAAAAACATGACTCAGTCCACCTCTTGTGCAGTAGCTTTCCTCAAACATCCATAACAAGCCAGATAAAAACACTTGAGCTCTGCTATGTGTTTTGGCTTCGGAGGCCTGACTCATCTGAGACAATGAGGTCCTGTTAAACTCATCTTCCTGCAGAACAAATACTGCAGTGCAGCTTGGGGGTTAGCTGGACAGACTCCTTGGCTACGACCTGAGTGAATCATCCTTTTACAATCCCAGTTTCAGGCTGGAGACTTTAACCCCAGCTGAAGAGTTCGGTGCATCAGGTTTCCTTAAAGAAAAAGAAAAAAAAAAGCCTTGACTGCACTTTGTGGATGTGCTGAAGTTAACTTATAATACTTGTCTGTGAGTTGACATTGACTTAAAATATTATTAAAACCTTAAACATTTCTTTTGCATGTCCAGATTTATAGTATGGAGAGAGTTTTAAGTTTTAGTCACACATGAAAAAGGGAATAAAATCAGTAACTAAGACCTCAGAATCATAAAAATAGAATTTCTGCAGAACTTTTGGTTAATTGCATTAGACAGGTGTGCCAAATAAAAAGGCCACTGAGTGTCTATTTTAGTTACCTTTAGAGCCAAAGTGTAAAAAAAAACAATTTTTTTGATGTAGCTGAGCAACAAGTGAACAAATATTCATGAATAAACTGTGAAATGACCCTTTAAATGTTTATTATAAAGCCAGTATTACAGAAAACAAGTGATAAATGTCACCATCTACAACTCTAATTAGTATTAGTTTATTGTTTTTATAGTCACACAAAATATCAATATTCTGAATTCGATATCCACTTTGCAATTCCGAACCTGATCCGAATCAGGTTAACAGATCAATTCAAAGTCCAACCAAAGCAGTTTTTCACTTTTTGTTTGTCACCACTGCCCTCCTGTGTTACAATGCAAATATTGCATGTACTGATGCTTTTCACATGTAATCAATCAAATTATTACTGAAAGGAATAAATGAGATAAAAAGGGGACGTCACTTCACATCATTTGTACAGGATTTTCTTTTTTTATACATTAACTTGCTTGGATTAGTTTTTATGAAATTATTATCATTATTATTATTACTAATTTTATGTACTGTTGCCTTTTTTAATCTAAAGCAATGCATCATATTTTAAAAAATATAAAAATGACTATATATTTGTTTTTATCCTGTGAGAACCCGGTATCAGTAAAGTATAATTACAACTATTCCACAGAAATTTGCATTTTTTTCAGCTTTGTGGCAATAAATTCTCCTGCTAGTTCAATAAATCATTTATTTTTTATCTATTATCTTGGAAAATATCCTCACTTAACGGTTCTAATGAAGGATATTTACCTCAAAATCATGAGAAATTCGTGAGAAACATGGAAATAACAGGAAAAAACTGTAATCTGAAAAGCTTTTAGACAAATGTAATCGAGTAAGAAGCAAAGTAATAAGTTCAATAACGTACTAAAAAGTAATATTTGCCTCTGAGATGTAATAAAATACATATAACCTGTTAATTCTTCAAAGCAGATTGTAAAACCGGGGAAATGCTGCCACCTAGTGTTGAGTCCCGTCCTCGGTGTGACGGAGAGTCGCTCGCGGCTTCACCTGGAGTTTCCACCGGGACACACCGACGCTTTCCGCGCTCCTCCCGGGCGGCTCAGGGACCCGCGAGGACACGAGCCCCTCCGTTACTCAAAGAGCGCAACTTTGCGCAAATGTCACCTTTCTTTTTGCGTTTATGAAGCGACTTTTTGTTCGCAGTCGGTGGAAGAGATTTGACCGCGCGCTCTTCAGCTCCTGTGATCAAACTTACCTGTGAACCGGAGCAGCTGCACGGGGACTCACTCCTTCAACATGGCTTCTTCCGCCACAGGTGACCGCGAGGAGCAGGTAAGCGGACTTTTACTCGTCCTGCTGTTAGAAAACACGAGACCTTTTTCCAGATTATAATCAGGATTAAATCTCCTGCTTCGGGTTGTTGGACTTTTATGATCTTAGAAACGAAAATAAAAGAGAATGTGCTTGTTTCTTAAACTGCTGGATTTTTAAAGTTTTGATTTCCTCTTTGGTGAAAGTCAGAATCTGAACAAATGTGACTCATTTACTTCAGTGTGCAAAGTGCAGTTTTCTGTCTGTTGTTGAAGTCCAGCTGTGTGTGTTTTTTTTAAAAGTGTTTTAAGATTAAAAGTTTTAATGTTTCACATCAGTTTTCTATGTATTTTCTGATGGAGGAACCTACATGGAAGTAAATGGCAGAGTTTTTACTTTCACTTGCTGTTGTTGACTCAATTAAAACAACACTGGACACATCTGTCCTCATCTGGTTGCTTGATGGAGAAACGCTATAAAAAATTATGTATCGGCTAAAAAAAATGACATTAAAGGTCCATTTTGTGCTTCGTTAGCTCTGTCTTAGCCTTAAAGCTATTTTTGCATGTTATTTTTGAATACATGAAGAAGGAAATGGAGCTTTTGAGTGATTTATGTTGCTCTTCCAGGCAGCCATTGATTTCCATTTATTTCTGTATGAAAATTTATCAGCACACTGTAAAAAAACTTGCTTTGTGTGATCCATCGCCTTCATTTTATTAGTAATATTGATGTTGCCTGGAATTTGAGAGCTGATTTGACTTGTTGTTTGATTGATTAGTTCATAATTTTAAAAGAAATTTTAATAACCATATGATAAAAATTTTCTTTAAAAGCAAAATTTCTCAAATTTTACTTGTTCCAGCTTCTCAAATATGATTCTCTCAGTCGACTTTCAGAGTAAATTTACTAATTTTGGGGGGTTTTGGGATGTTTATCAGACAAAACGAGCCAAAAATGTCAAACGTTTTACAGACTTTGACTAAATGATTAATTATATAATCAAGCAAATCAAAATATCTTATAAAAATTCACATTTGTCGCAGTCTTTTACGGTGAAAAGTGCAGATTGATTTGAAACCCTTGTGTTCAATATTCTAATAAATAATCTGCAATTTAGTTTTCATATCGTACAGAAATGGACATTAAAGAGTTGTGGTTGTTGTAGTTTAATGTGGTTTTTCCTATTTGAGTTTCGTGGCTCATAATCTGACGTCCTATCAAGCAACATGGACTTTATTCAAGTGGATCTGATTAAATTAAATCTGTAAATGTTGCGAGTTAAAGCCTTTTTCTCATAAAATGACCTGAGCCTTTCCTCATCCAGTATGTTTCCTATATGTGCTCTGTGTATCAGTACTTTATTTGAGGTGACTTTAATCAACTTTCTGCCGAAACTGAACATAAATTCTTCATGTCCCATCTGAAAAAAAAGCCTCAGACTTGAAGCTTCCCCCAGTGGAAGACTGGAGTTTTACAGCAGGAATAAAACACGAGCGAGACCTGTTAGCAGAGCAAATAATCACAACCGGTCTGCAAATATCCAAACGCCGTCTGACAGATTGTGTGTCGTACGAAGTCTTTGCTTTCTTTTTGTCCTTGAACCTAAATCACTGCACTTGTTTCTTTGCTTTTATTTTGCAAAAATCTTTTCCTCTACGCATTGAAAGACTGAATAATGAGGACGTCCACTGATGAAAAATGAACTAAATATTCAGATATTCTTGGTAAAGTTGCATCTTTGTCCTGCTGATTTAATCCAGTTCCTCGCTGTGTACCGATACCATAAAGCATAAACAACCTCCTCGAGTTTCTGCACGACTTTTGGCAGTTAATTTACAAGAACTAGATGGACTGCATTGTTTTGGCACACGAGGAAAAAATAGACTGAAAAACAAAAGGGACGATGCCAGCGTCGCGAGGTGGCACTTTATAAGGTAGAAAAGGAAGCTGTAGTTTAAAATAACAAAATACATTCATGCGTTTTAAATGCTTCATGCAGCGGTGAATTGTTTTTTTTTTTGAAGGCGTGGCTCACCTGAAGTCACGCATCCCCTTTCAAAATAAAAAAAACAAAACAAGTATGTCTGTTGACTGTCTGTGGTTCCTCCCATCGGTGTATTTAATGGTTGACCACAGCTTGTAAAGGGAAATGGAGGACGACTCGGTTTTCACAGCGGTTGTTCTCGTACCTGCTTGTTGTCAGGACGCTGAGCAGCAGGTTTATTGTGGCAGAGCAAACAAGGTGAGACTCCACCTGTGTGTTTGTGTGTGTGTGTGTGTTTGTCTGTGCAGAGCAGTTCGATATGTTTAACAGAAAAAAAAAAGAAAAAGAAAAAGAAAAAAGTGTTTGGAAGAAATTAGGAGGTGAAGTTTCCTTTATGTTTGCAGTGCAAATGCCAGATGTTCAGTGGCTGAAACCACAGCTGGAAATGATGACAGTGTCAACATCTCATGGTTTATTAAAGCCGAGATCAGTGTTTACATCTGATGTGTTAATTTAGGCTCCAGTGCTGCTACACTTAGTCTCATCATCAGTTTATTCTGCTAATTATTTTCTTGAATTATTAATCAACTGTTTTGTTTTCATCCCTGCAGCCGTGACTGTTTCTCTTTCAAGTTTTCCTGATGAACATCATGTTTCTCTGCTGCATCTCGTCGGCTCGTTTTTGTCACAAACTTCTAAGAAGAGTAAACTTAACATTCGGAGAGCTGCTTTCTTTTTTCTGTCATGGTTTTAGCGTCCAAGCATCACCAGCTTCAGTAACCCAGCAGAAAGCAAACAGGTTAAAATGAGAAAGTAAATTAAGACGTAATAGAATTTATGTAAATCCAATTTTTTAGCCCAAAAGTTGATGAAAAAAACCCAAAATGAAAAGTGTAAACAGACTTCTGTAGAGTGAAAAAGTGTCCTGTTTACAACCGAGCTAAGCTAAGCTAAGCCAAGCTAAGCTAAGCTAAACGACAGATGTGAAAGACACCTGACACCTTTACTTCCTCTCACTGCTGATACTTAAAACATAAAGGAGAAAACCCTCAAATATTAATGAGTTTGATTAATAATAAACATCTATGACTCATGTGTGAACCAAATCTGTCCGAACAAGAGCTGAAAAACAATCAATCAGTCAAAACTCAACGAACTGACAACAATTTCAATGATCATAAAAGTCGTTCAATGAGCAAAAATGACAAATTTTTGATGGTTTAAGCTTCTCAAATGTGAAGATTTGTGCTTTTCTCTGTTTTTTCAGGTTATTGTGAAACAGGAAAAAAATCCTTGAAACAGGAAATTAAAAATGCCAGCTTTGGCTTCTGGGAAAACTTTGACGGGCATTGTTCGTTATTTTCTCCCCCTTTTTTTTCCACATGAGTGCATCTTTGCAGCAAACACACCCACGTATGTGCGGTGAATTTTACAATTTAATCATTAATAAGAAGTGAAAAGGTCACATTAAAGGTTAATCTTTCTAGTTTTCCCTATTAATTTATTCTGCATGAGCCTTTTCATTGTGACCAGAATGGTCTCGTTCAGCTGATTCAGCACGCTGCATGTTGCGGGGGGGGGCTTACTGATTCACTCCTGGCGGCTCTCAGTGGAGCCTATTGTGGTGAGTAAACATGACCTCAGGCTCGATGAGGTCACGTCAAGTCACTGAGTTACTGTTTGTTATTCGGTAAACAGAGCAGACAGAAGTTTCAGCCGGATCGCAAAGTGTTTATCACCGGCTCCAAACAAGCACGATGCGGCTGCAGCGTTGGCGTTTATGTGCCATGTATAAAAGTATATACGTGTGTGTGTGTGCATGGGTGTGTGTGTGTGCAAGGGGGTGTGTGTGTGCTGGTCCGTGACGAGCTGAGCCTGCTGAAACAGAGCAGAGCTGCTGATAACTGAATGGCAGCTATTGACGAAGACTCACAGATGGAAGGAAGGTGCAAGTTTATCAAGTCTGACAGGAAGATTATTTACTGTTTGCAACCTTATTTTAGGTTTTAAGCAGTGAAATTATGTTTGTTTTTATTTATTTTGCACAAAAGATTTGCAGCAGTAAAACCAAAGGGATGAAAACTGCATGATTGAACTCATGTAATATGTATTTTAAGCGACCTCATTTCCTTAAAATAACCTCTCTGTTTTGCTAAAACAGTATTTTTAATGAAAGTAAATGAAGTGACACACATATGTAGCATGCTGAGCTCTGTGGGAGTCGCCCGGCGTGGATGGTAGGCGTGCAAACTGCTGGACTTTGACACCTGAGTCTGCTGGCAGAAGCAGGTTGAAGTTGGGAGGGAAGATCAGCAACCGTAATAAAGTTTAATAACTCTGTGGTCGGTGTGACTGGATGTTAGGATGCAAGATTCGATGTTTTGGTGGGAAAAAAACAAGCGAATCAACTTCAATTTAAGTTGATTCAGTGCAGAAGAGAATGGAAATATATGCAAACAGCCTCAACACCTGATCTGTCATGCAGATTTACAGCTGTTGCAGAAAAAAACTGTGTCTGAAATGTAAAAAATTTATGCAAATCACATGAGTTGTGGTTTGGCTTCTTTGCTTATTATCTGGGATTATCATCTCATGTCATGGTAATTACTCTGGTGAGGCAAAAGTTTATCTCCCTGGTGGTAATTTGCAGCAAGCTTCATAAATATCCCCTGCAGGATGCTACAGGATGACCCCCCTCCTGTATTTTATGCATTTAAACTAAACTTAACTAATAAATTGATCAATAAAGGTGCATAATGATCCTGGTTTATCCCACATGTTGACTGCACAGAAGCCCCACTTTAGCTCCTAAACATCGATCGAACGAGGAAAACTTTCACCTCAGAGAAACTTATTACACATTAACAAAACAGTTTCTGTGTTTTCATTCAAAAAAATGTTGCACGGCTGCCTTTTCAAGCACATGAAAAGTTTCATAATAAGAGTTTGTAATCTGTTTTTTATAATAGATAATGCTTTAATTAGTCATATCTCGCTCTTTACGACTTGTTATGCAAAAGCTGTTTGGTTCACAAAAACGTCTGAACTGTTTTTGAATTTATGATGCTGAGGGTCAAAAGAACAAGAAGATATAAAGCGAATGATCATTCAGGTCAGAGACAAAGCTCCATGTAGGTCACAGTGGTTTGAAAGTGACTGTGCAGTTTAAACCGAGTTCACTCAAACATTTCCTAAATGTTGCTGCAGCCTTTCGTCCAAACACAACAGTTTGAGTTTACTGAAAATGGACATTTTAAAAACTCCACCAGAGGGAAGAAGGAGAGGAGGGAACGCTGAGTGTTTGTCTTTTTCTTCTTCGTTTACATGAGGTGATTCTGCAGAATGGCTAAATTAGCACTGATGCTAACTTTGCTAACAGGACTCCTTATACGTTTGCATATACAGACACTCTTTCACTTTTATTGATCATCAGAGAAGTCAGAACAAGCTAGAGACTCGTAAAATAAACCAACACTCCCACAAAGTGTTTTGGACGAGAACCGGTCAAACCTCTAGTCTCAGTTTGTGTAATAACTTTTATTTTCAGGCCTTTTTTTTTAGCCAACATGGCTTCAGGGTGTAGTTATATCGCTGTGTTTTCATTTGGGCATGTATTTTTTAAAACCGTGCATGTTTGGATGTGATTTGTTTGAGAGCGAAGGAGGTAAAAAAAACCAAACTTTTAAATGGAAGAAAAATGTACATTTGGCCTCAATTCTTACAAGTTTAGAGGAACATAATTGATGATTTTGCATGTTTAAGCTCATTAAATCAACCAAATTTTAAAGAAATAATTTTAAAAGATTGTTTTTCAGCAACATTTCAGGGTTGAAACTCTGTATTTAAAATCATTTTGGGTTTTTTTTAAAGGAGGATTCTTTATTGAAATGAGTCCGTTTGCAGCTTCATGACTGTTTCTGTGCGAACATCTGCACATTGAAAGAATGAATGGATCAATGAATGAATGAGTCAATGAATGAGTACCAGTCTGAGAGGAGAATGCAGATTTCACACACACACACACACTCACTCACACACACACACACTGCAGAGTCATAGCACTGACTGACACCAGGGGGGTCAAACAGTAGAGTTTGTGTGTCTGTGTGTCAGTGTGTCTGTTTGAATGCGTCAGTGTTTGTCAGCTGACCCGGCTGCTCATGTTTAGAGCACCACCTACAGCAACAAATGTGTAAAAAAAAAAAAAAGGAGTGTCAAGTGTCACTTCTTGTGTCATTTATCGGTGGTTTGTTTTCCTGCCCGAGGCCCAAACCTTCACGTCAGCCGTCCTTTCTCCAGCTCATTTCTTCATTTTGTTTTTATTCTGTCACGTTCTCCTTCAGGGGACTTTTTCTTTTGTGTCCAAATGGCTGCAACATTGTGTTTTCAGACGTATCAGAACTTATTTTATGTAATTAAAGTCAATTATGATATGCTAAGATGCTCATCTTTGTCATATCTGTATATTTAACAGGTGTAAACAGTGCGTAAGTCATTTTTTATCATTATTTTCATTTATGATTTCTATTTCGTCTCGCTTTTTTTTTCATCTGTTGTTTCACTTCTGTTTTTGTGAGCTTGTGTTTGGAGGAAAACAACATTTTGTTGTCTTTTATGTGGCCCAGTTTATTGTCATTTTCTCACCTTTTCTGCTCACATAATCAGTTATATCAGGATGCAAAGAGCTGCAGAAATTTTCCTTTTTTGACGGATGCATCAGCAGGGTGATACGTCGGCGGCAGTGCAAAAAGAAAGCATCATTTTTAAGGATATCTGACACATTTTCTTAATTTTTATGGAAAATAATTTAAATTTCAATCATATTTACTGTTATAAGTTGTGTATAAAGCATAACTAGCATCTTTTACTGCACAATTTATTGTTTTTATTTGCCTTTTTCAGCTAATTAAACTTAAAAAAATCACTATTAATCACACTGTTATGACAGTAGATGTTTCATTTGTGGCTGCAAGGAGACAGCAGATCATTTAAAAAGTGTTTTTCACTCTCATAGAGCTCTATAATATACTTAAATGGTGTCGTCTAATGAGGGAAAACAGATGAATAAACATCTCTTTTTGCCCCACCAGCGATCTGCCAGGCTTTTAACAGATGGAGACACGTGGGTGGACGTTACAGGAGCATTACACATCTCCCCATGCCTGACTAACGATTTCAGAGTGCCAAATCAAACACCAGATAAACAGACTCGCAGCTCTTTATCTGGAATTGAAAACACTGGAATCGTCGGGGCTCCAAATTGTTCCCAGAGCTGTTGAGTAAACGGACGTTACCAGGCCACAGAGACGTTTTAAACACCATATATTTTTCTGGTAGTTTGCAGGAGACACTTGAGAAAAACTCCAGACCCCCTCAGATGTTGCACCTTTCCAGCGTAGATAACTTTATGACGGAATAAAAAGCTGAGTGGTTGTGTACAGATTTAAGTAGTGGGAGGGGAGGAGGGGGTTGTTGAAAGCAGTTCGCTGGTAGAAAGTGAGTCAGGATCCAACTTTCCAGCGCTGCTCGTGTCACCGTGCGGCTCGCCCGGCGTTGGCGAGGATGAGACCATTTTAGGCGTGGAACCGCCGTCCGTCCGTCTTGCTGCCATTAGCATTGTGTGAGTGCGCCGGTCCTGAGACAAAGACGGATTGTAAATCGGAGGGGGGGGGGAGGAGGTTGGAAAGTCCGCTCTCTTTGTGTGTCTGCTCTTTCTCAATAGTCGTATGTGTGTGTTCCTGTGTGTGTGTGTGTGTGAGGGATCCCTTCTGTCTGCGTAAATGAGCCTCTTCTGCTTTACGAGTGTGAGTTAACCTTTTCTTCTGACACTTAACTCGTGTTGCTCCTTCTGATTGGTCAGTTTAAAGGAAGGCAGCACCTCTCAGAGTGTCACAGACTGAAAAGCTGCTTTTTTTTCCTTCATTTTTGACGATTCATCTCACATTTAAATGCTTTACATCGATGTGCACTTTTACAGAGGATGTAAAACAGCCATGTTTTACCTCTGTGAGCCGCCAGCAGCCTCCTGTCACACCTGTAACACCTTCTGAAAGGTTCACGCCTCCCTCAGTGATGTTACTGTACATTTCATGCAGAAGTTCTGATGTGTTTGCTTTCATTTTTAATCTGCTTGCCTTCCCAGAGGATCACAAGACTGTTGAGTTTGACCTTTGGGTTGCAAATACAAAGTCAAATCAATGTTTCATGTTTGTTTTCTAATCTGAAACAGCAGATGGGATGTTTCACACATCCACAGGATATTCATTACACATTCATTACTCTTATCAAAGCCCGTCTGCAGAAGAGTCATAACATCTTTTCCATTAAGAAAATCCTTCAGTGTCGTTCTTTGCTCTTCTTTTAATAAATACATGTTGTCCAGTTTTGATAAAACTGACGCTTTTGCAGCATCCATGCTAACCTTTTCAGTGGCCGCCGTTGTTTACAAGCTTGTAGCTGCTCCTCGTTTTATTAAAAAACTCAACTTCTTCCTCAAATGATGCTGATCGGTCACACAATATAATCCGATTGGAGCTTTTTAAGGTGGACCTGAGAGATGTCAGGCTTGAAATCTCAGCAGTCCAGCTGCCTTGCAAGGTTACTTGTTTTCAGGCTTTTGTCATTTATCGTGCATCCTTTCAAACATCAGGAGGGCAACAACTTCACCCCTTTAACTTCCAGCATCTGGCTCATTTTCAGGACTTCTTCATCTTCAGGTGACTCGGTACCGACAAAGTGGGTCAAACTTTGAGTGTCTGTGTGTGAAAAAGACAAACTGAGACACAGGCAGACACATCATGAGCTTTACTGACTTTGACATGATGCTGGTTTTTGCCAAATATCCTTTCCAAAGCCCTGATTGGTCCATCCGGTTGGATTCTCACAGTTTATGGGGTTGTCATGGAGAAATCATGCTCTCTATGTTGGTTTCCATGGGGATTCATCGTATCGCCATGGTAAAACCACTTATTTCCTCCTGGCTGGTCAACCTCAAGATATTAATATGCAGGAAGTATCACTGATAGTTTGCATGAGAAAGAGTTGAATTCAGGCTTTTTCTTGAATTTATGCTCAAATATTTTGCATTCAGCTCTGTTGTCTTTAGAAAAAGTGATGACAGGAACAAACGAGATGGAGGAGAAAATAAAGTGAAATGAACAATAGAGGTGAAATAAAGAGGAGAAGATAGAAGATTAGAGATGAACAGATCCCTGGAAAGACCGATTGTGACCTGAGAGAAAAGAATGGAGGGGTGTTTTCAGTCTCATGGCGTTGTTTACAGTACATGAGACGCTGATATCATCAGGTTTATCAGTCCCAGATACTGCAGAAGTGGAGAAACCTGTTTGCCTTCAGACATAATTAGTTTCCTTTTGTTTTGGCTCTGATTTGTCTTTTAAAACCTGTCAGAAACCTGCAAGTCTGAAAAAAATCAGCTCATCTGGAACGAACCTGCCGTTCATCGACTGATAGCTGCCTCACTGTTTGGGATGACCAACTTTTCCTGACAGGAAAAACTTGAACTGATTGTGTGTTTTTTTCTTTTTACCGTGCTGTTATTTCTTCGTTTGCTGGATTTCACAACCTGCCTGTGTGACCCACAGCTGCATGCAACAAGTTCACACCTGTGCACTGAGGCTTTATCAGGAGGCATTTTGGGAAACGGGATCAAACACTCTGCAGCAGAGGAAGGCTTACATGTGGCAGGGAAAGTGTGCAGACCACAAATCCCATCACAGCCACAAAATACAGTAGTCGCTGTAAAGCAGAGAGCATCACAGAGCGGCGCTTTACAGTACGACACGAGTCGTTAGCTCACATTAGCATCTATGTCACAGCAAAGCAGCGGTTTGTTAGGCTTGAACAGCAGAAAAATCACTGACTTCAGCAAAGAAAAACACCAAACAACATGTCTGCAGGCTCACACACATGCACAACCCCCCCAGTTTTCTGAAAAACTCCGAATACATGTCTGCAAATATGAAGCTTAGTTGTGTGTCAGTTAAAAAGAAAAAACAGTTTAAATTGATTTCTGTTTTAAAGCATTAAAACAAGCACTTTCACACTAATAAAGTAGCTGTCATGATCCATTAAAGGAGCTCAAACCCCCCCAGCGCCTCAGTCTGTGTCCTCTGTCCTCATGGTTAGTCTTTTACTAGCAGCGAGTGTTCGTTTGGTGATGATAACCCCCACCCAGACAAGCACACACAAGCCCATCGGCTGCTCGAACTGGAGTTCCTGTCGTCACACACTTTCATCAAACCAAACCTCCAATGGCAAATGAGATTACTGACTTCTGAGGATATCAAACGCGGCCTTTTTTATGACGACGTGACTGTAAACACGATGAACATCTGTGGGTTAAAGTGCGATTGTAAAGTCATTAGCTGAGAATTAGTGAAAGTTTATCAAGCGACACATTTGAGTTTAAAGGCTGTTTTCTCACTTGTTTTTCTTTAATCTGAGCTTAAAATGTGATAATGTGCAGCGTGAACAGATGTGATGTGGAAACTCAAAGCCTCCAGTGCAGAAACACTGAGAGCAAACTGAAGCAAAACTGAATGGGATTTTTTATTATGTTCTCTACAATATAAAAAAAAAAAATTTCTCCACCCAGTTTCATATTAAATATGTGCAGGGACCAAACTAACAGGGCAGTTATTGTGGATTTGTGTCCGTGCATGAGTACTTAAGCACTGATTCATTTGTTCCAGCATAGACAGGAAATGGGAGATAAAAAAGACAAATATTGCAGCAAAAAATCTGCTTTTTCACCATAAAGAATAAAGAAAAGAGCTGTCTCTCTCTTAGGATTACAGTCCTGGATTTACTTCTTCTTGTTGAACTTATAAAAAGCAATAAGTACGAACTGTAAAGGAGATTATGGAGCCATGAGGCACGATCATACTCCTTTTATGTGCTAGCTTGCTATTGGAGTAACTAGCGTAGCATTCTTCTTCATATTCAGCTTTCAATATTATAATATTTTGAATCAAAATATTTAAAAAATTTTGCTGTCAAACAACTTGAAAATGATCACAGAGGAGCTCCGTCCTTTTTAAATTTCAAATTATATAAATATTTTGTCATGAGAGCTAAAGTTGCTCACTTAAAATCTACCAGCATGCACACACACACACCCACACACCCACACACACACACCCCATCATCTTTAAAAACTCTCCTGTGGTCAAAGTTCACACCCTGGGTTTTTTTTTGCGAGTTTTTTTGCAAGTGGCCGCTGCAGAGAGGAATGTTACATACAAACCTCACAGCATAAACATGAATCTAAATATAGACGAGCCGCCTTCATCTTTACTGCGTCTGTCCTCTCTGATCCTTCCCATCTGTCTCCTCTGAGACAGAAAAAAAACTCCTCTATCTCTTTATTCTCATATCTGAAATTTCCATAACCGTTGAAATATGTGCTTGTGCTGTTTATCTCGGTGCTGAGCTGATTGTCTCGGCCCCATTAGCAACCCTCTGGTGCTCACCAACCCCTATCTCCTGTAACCACCGCCTCTCTTTGCCTATTATAATTTACAGTTATGGAGCCACTCCCTGGTTCCAGCAGGCCTTTAATGGCTGCCTGAAAGAGAATATTAGCTATAAAAGTATTGTGTTACCCTCTGGGTGCGTGCATGCAACTGTTTTGGAGGCACATTTATGTGTGTGTGCGTGTGTGTTTGAGGCTGTCGTATTGAATTCAGGCTGTAAGATGAGGAGATGCATCAGAGAGACAAGGCAAGAAAAAGAGAAAAACAGAGATGTTGGATGTGAGCAGGCAGACCGGCCAGCGTTTGTTGATATGTTGAGCCAAATTATACCCTTAAAAAAGTGGAGACTAACTACTATAAGCTTCTATTATTTCCTCTTTTATATCATGTTCATTATCTTTAAAAAAAACTGCATTTACCATGTAAGTTTATTCTTCACATGCTGCTTTTCTTATTTTAATTTAATTTAATTCCTGTTAAAGCAGGATTTAAGTGGTAACCATGATGCAGTAAAGTGGACACCAAAGGAATATTAAGAAGAGAAATGTTTGCTTTAATGTGAAGGGCAGGAGGGCAGGATGACACAGAAATACTGAGGCCTCATTGGTTTGATTTTGTGCTCCGCTCAGCAGTGCAGGATGAGATAATTTTTGAGATAAATGTTCATAACGTGGCAGTTTTACAAAGATAAAGTGTGCAGCTGTGCCACACTTCAGTAGGCAGGCTCTGCGATGTGTGAAAAGAAGCTAAATTAAAGGGGAAATTTGCCAGTTTGATACAACAAAGTGTGTTTACAAGTATTAATGATTATATGACGTGTGAAAATGTTGTAGGAAGCCTGTTGTGACTGTAGGGGGCGCTGTGTGAGGTTAAAACATGTCTGTCTGGACTGAAGAGAGGTGGAGGCTAGCATTAGCTGATGTTAGCATAACACACCTGAATCTCTGTCCTAACCAATTACTGTATAAATATGAAAGATGTCACAGCTTTTTTAAAGCAAAGTCAAATCATTTTATCGCCCCCTGGTGTCCGTCGGTAGTTTTTGCCGAATTTTCTGCCCCTCTATGTAAACAGATTAGACATCTTAGGTGCTTTTTATCATGTTTGTGTGTGTTTGGGTGCTCATGTGTCATAATTTTGGTCTCAGCTTTCAGCAGATGGGTTGCATTGTGGGAAATGTAGGCAAGAAAGAAAGAAAAGAAAGTGTGGAATAAAAAAGACAATATCTCTGCTCAATTAATTCTGATTCTTTTAACAAAAAAAAATTTGCTTTCTTATTGTCAAGTTACATTAGCATTGCAGTCAATTTCCTTTGATTTTCTTTGTTCAGTACCTGCAGAAACTGTTTATAATGGTAATAAATACGACCAAAATCACCTAATGTGGATTTTGGTCATATTGTTACTTTATTAAGGCTGCATGATTTATTAGGACGATGAATGGTTGTTGTTGATGTCATTGCAAATCATGGCCACCAGATGTCAGACTGGATTCTTTAGTGTAAACAGGAAGTGTTGTTGTAAAACCTGTCTCCTTCCACTTAAAGTGACACTAAAATCCCATAAAACAAAGATTATCACTGTTTCTAGTGAATACAGGTGAAATGCTTCACATGATCCTGCATTTTCATTACTTTCATGGGAATTATCTTTGCATAGACGCCTCACACTTTGGTGTGTGTGTATGCAGAGAGACAGTTGTGTGTATACAGTATGTGTGTGTGTGCATGGCTATATAAGTGTAAGTGTGAGTGTGTGTGTCCTCCATAGAGTGCAGCAATAATGAAAAGCTTTGAAAACAATCCTGGAGTCCCTGTGCTTCTCAGTGGATGATACGTTTATAATTGTACTGGGCAAACTGGCTCACAATGGCATAATCCACTCACACACACACACACACACAAAGAGAAGTAATCCACGGTGATCTGCCATCAAGGGTTCTCCTCTCTTTGTTCATTATTGATAAAGGGGAGGCAGAGAGGTGCGATTGGGGGGGGGGTTGATGATGCGTTTTTATCCTGCTGAACCAACAGGAGTTCATCCCTCTCTTCCTGTTTTCACCTCCCTCCTCTTATGTAACTCTCCCTAATAATCGTACAGACTCGTTCCTCTCCTGCCATCGTCGGAAAGAGGAGGATAAAGAGACGAGTGTGACTGACAGCTCTGACGGAGAGGAGACGTCTTGAATCTGACAGTTTCCTTCACACAGACTGACGATGAATCCAGTGATTCATCAGCAGCGTTTAAGTCCACTCGTCCGCTCTGAGTCCGTCTTTTTAAAAGCCTGAATGTCTGCGATGAGGAGCCCAGTTTAAAGAAATCCACGGCAAACATTTTGATAGACGATACTAAAATTACAGCTTTGATTCATGACGATTAGTTTCTATACAAGCTTATAAATAACGCTCATGTTTGTTATTGATATTCTTTCTACGGTCGGTCAGAGAAAAGTCAACTTTTCAGTCAACTTTTCGAGTTTTCCATCGACAAATGCACTTATCACACATTTGTTTAGACATTACCTTAGATGTATACCTGAATATATTGAAATTTATGTCTGTTTCCATATATTTTTAACATTTAGTTGTCCAGCTATGAATTTAATGACGATCTGTTGGTAAAATGGCATTTAAAAATTTTTAATTGGAGCTCAACCAATCAAATGACGAGCCAATATTAAGTTATTGCGGTAATATTGATACCAGCATACATGATAATATTACAGGAGACATTTTGAAGTACTTTAATTACTCTTTATCACATAACATCATTAATGCAGGACTTGTAACTGAGTATTTCTGCAGTGGCACTTTAACTTGAGTAATAAAAATGTAATATATTGATTGTTTTATTATTTGAATACAGTCGATTAGTTTATAAAATATATAAATAATAAAAAATTTGTATTTTTTTTAAACACAAACATGGAAATAAAAAAATAGTTCATTCTCAAACTGTGCTGATCAGTCAAAAATCTGTTTTTTTTTAGACAAATTCATACTGTAACATGTTAAAGAAACACACCATCTTTTCTTTCTCAAGACAGCAAGAAGCACACACACACACACACACACACACACACACACACACAACTGCCCATGAGCTGATATTGATTGCTATTAATACTCGAGCCCCCGTAGCTTGTTGCTGCTCTGCTCTCACTTGTGGAGTGTGTGGGAAGCAACCACAGACATGTGCAGGTAGAAGTGAAGTGTCGGAGTGTGTGTGTGTTTGTGTGTGTGTGTGTGTGTGTGTATGAATGTGTGCGCGTGTGTGTGTGTGTGTAAAAAACAGAAGGAAAACCAGAGAATCACCCAGAGAGAGAAAGAGAAAGAGCGAGAATGTGTGTGTGTGTGTGTCTCTTCATCTCAGCCGGGTAGCCTTGTTGGCTCCTCTCCTCGCAGAGTGTGTGTGTGTGTGTGTGTGTGTGAGTGTGTGTGTGTGTGTGAAAGTGGGTGTGAGCAACTGAGCGAGTTGGTCGCTGTGCACGTTGAGAGTGGCCGCCACTCCACTCTCCTGCGCTCATCCATGCTGGATTAAAAAAAAAACCCTTTTTTGGACTCTTACACACAGCTGTTTCGGACACACACACACACACACACACACACACATTGTCTGTCAGCTGCTGAAATGAGCGACGAGGCTAAAGACAAATCCACAGGGAAGTCCGCTCATCGCAAGAAGAAAGGAAAGAAGGTAAAGAAAAGCCTGACTTGGTTTGTAAACAACACGGTGTGGCTGCTCGAGCTGAAACAATAAATCAGTCTGAGTGATTTTTTAAAGGAAAACTGGGGCTGTGGTTCCACCTGGTTCATCTATTGCACAAAAGTTTTGGATTATTTCACTAACATACATCCAAATTGTGGTAGAGGAGGATAATTTGAATCTTTTTAGGTGTTAATCTCTCATGTGTTGCCTTTGGAAGTTGTGTTTTTGTGGATTTTGTTGATGGAGAGCAGCTCTTTTGTTGTGGTGGCTGTCAGCCTTTGTTAACTGGCCATTTTTAATGACAGAGCTTTTCAAGGCAAAGCAGCGGCTCTAATGGTTAGTTAGGCTTTTGTTCTTTGCTTATTTATTTAAAAAAAGGCAACTTTATTCCTTTTAAATACATTACTTTTAGTTGAAATGTTCATTGTATATGGGTTACCTGATTGATAACTCATGTGGGGGTTTAACATTGTGATGATGTTGCTGTGACGCTTCCATGTATTTTGATTTGTTTTCATGTGGCATGAACTCTTTTTTTTTAATATCAGGCAATTTTATCAAGAAATTCTGCCTTTTATTGCACGATATTTCCTTCTTTTGTGCCTCAAAATGTGACTGAGAGCATCAAGCACCTGTTAACCTGCTAATATACCCAGTGAGATCAGAAAAACGACAGACAAATCAGGTCCAGACTGAAAACAAAAGGATGGAAAAGAGAGAAAAGATATTAAAAAAAGGATGGAGAGATATAAGGTAAAAGCATAAGGAGGTGAGATGGTGGAGGAAAGTAGGACAGGAGGTGAAGGTGAAGGTGGGAGGAAAGAGGGGAGGTCACGATCAGAGATGTGAGAGAGACCCTTCAAACAGTGTGTCTGAATGTGAATCAGCACATTAAAAAAACAGAGAAAAACATCATCCTGCAGACATTTCTCTTCACTTTTTTTTTTTTTTAAATCTCAGATGCTCTGAAATCATCTACTTTGACTTCATGGCAACAACAAAATTGACCAAAAACAAATCAGCTGTGATGAATCCACAGCAACATCCTGCAGCAGTACAACATGAATGAGCCAATATGGCAGCGATTTGTCATGATGATAATGCAGAAAATGCTTTCTGTCGCCTGATCGGTGATTAAAATGGGTTTTCTTGTTCTTAGCAAAGACATTTGGATTTATAGTTCTACATTAGCCGATTGTCTGGATGAGTGGGTGGAGTTTTTGTGTGTGTGTGTGTGTTTGTTGCCTTTGTTTTTGGCTGTGTTTCAACAAGAAGATGTGTACAAAACAATTTTAAGGAATATAAAGTGGAATTTTTTAGGTTCCTGTTGAAAGGTTAAGATGTTTGGGATGACGTAGACTAAAGGAAGTCCAATGGTACATTTTCTCTGTGTTTATATTAATTGCTGATTTTTGCTCCATAAAATTCTTAAACGCAGTGCAAAAACAGCATTATTTCAGAGAGGGAAGCAGTTCAAACCAGGATAACCAGACCAGGTTTGACTGGTTCTCCAACCAGTTTTCATTGATCAGATTCAGTGCTGATGATCTCGTTCATGGATGATGGGAAGCTACCTTCTGAGGTGATTGTTTTATCTGAAAAAACGACTAAACTTATCAAAAGTGGAGCCAAAAAAGAAAAAAATATACCCCCTAATCACACTACAACGCTGCTTATAGTATATTTGGACATCCACTAGAGTTTGTTTGTTTGCTATAATGTTTATAGAAGGTGTAACATGATGTTTGCTGAAATAAAATAGTCTAAAAATAGCTTGATGTGCAGGGCTAGCTAGTAGCATAGTGCGCTAACTGCTAGCACTACAACCTGCAAGAAACATGCTAATCAGACACAAAAGCTCCTCAAACTTTTTTTCTATTTCATCTACACTTTTATAAAATGCTATTTTCTTCCCCCCCTTTGCATTTTGTTTTGAGTATTTTACATCATTTTATGTAACAGAGTTTTTGAAGAAGAAAAACAACTTTTAAAGCTAACAAGCTAACTGACTGATAACATCACAGAGGTCGTGTCCTCAGCCAGAAACATGCCTTTAATAGTTTTTCATTGGAATTGTTTTTGCTGCTTTCCACTGAAGTGTAATTGCACGTTATATATACATGCATAATTATTATACTAAAGTCACTTTAATGAGGAAAAGCAATAAGTCGCTGAGGTCGTGTGTTTCTTTGCATTGGAGAGTTTGTGCATACAGTGTCTTTGCAGAGCTCGCTGCTGTGAAAAATGCTGCTGGCGAAGCAGTTTTACTCTATAAGATTCAGCCTTATGTTTAGTCAGCTGTTCTTAATTGTGTCCGTGCACACACAGACACACACACACACACATTCACGCCACAGTTTCCTCTGTTTATTCTGTGTAACAGGTGCTTTTTGCCCCACCAGCAAACAAAGAAGACAATATATTAAGGACATTTTTTTAATATTGATGCTACGTCCTCTGGAAAGGCTTTCAGGGTCCACGTCTGTACGCTGGTTGGTCGAATTAGTGCTGAGATTAATGATTCTTTTTGTACAGAGAGGATGGAGGAGGGAGCTGGAGAGAAACGACCAGAAAAAGTAGAGGAGGAGTCAGAAAGGGTGGGGACAGAAAGATGGAGAGGCAAAGTAAAGACAAAAGCAGGGGAGGAGTAGAAAATGTCAAAGTGTATGAAGTCGGGGTGAATGAAGAAGGGAGGTGAGGAGGGAGGAAAGGGAGGGAACGTTGCAATGAAGTGGAGAAGGGAGGAGAAAAGCTGGAACGAAAACCTCACGACTCTGTAACGAGACGGCATCTCGACTGATGAGGGATGACTGTTGTGTCGCTGTGATCCTGCGATGAAGAGACAGTCACGGAGTAAATGGAAGAGAGCAAGAGAGGAGACAGCAAAAGCAGATAAAAACACGAGTGCAGAGGGGAGTTAAGTAGATGGAAAAAGGCGCCTGATGGCTCTATTTTAGGGGTGAAGCAGGAAGGCAGATGAAGAATGGGGGAAGGCAGGGAGTGAAAAGGAGGAAGAAAGAGGAAGGAGGGATCAGACGAGATGAGTAAAGAGATTAGGAGAGCAGAAAGTAATCTGAAAAAGAAAAAGGGAGAGGAACATGTTTTTGCTGTTTTTGCTGTGATGAGACGAGTGTTGCCTTCGCTCTCCACCTGTTGCTAAGGACACGGCGTAACCGTGGTGACAGAACAACAGTAAAAAACAGTAGCAACGATGTGGACGAGTAACCAGGAAGAAACATCACATGCAACACAAAGGAACAGCTGGGTGCTTGAATATGGGTGTGTTTTAAGGTGGAAATATTGTTATTAGTGATGATTAATGAGAGAAATGTTGTAATATGTCGGTTAAAGGAGCTCAGATGAAGCTGCGTGTCAGTAAACATGATGTTTTCTTTAGTAAGTCGGCCAGTCAGATCAGTTTCTGCCTAATAAAGGCTGTTAGCACTGTATTTTATATTGTTACCCACTGATTGAGATTGGTTTATATGATGCCAGGGGGATTTGAGCACATTTTTTTGGCCTCATAAAAACAATATCATGAGAGTTTCAAGGGACTTTACTGTAATTAGCACTAAAATATGATGCATAACAACGTTAAGCAATTCACAACACTGCAACACACGTTTATTCATCTTCCATATATTTTTATTTTTATGAATAAAACACTTAAATAGGTTTTCCACTTAAGGATTCTCTTAAAATGATTTTCTGAATCAAATCTGGATGAAAAATAAAAAATCTTTATTTAAAAAGCTAAAGCTAATATCAGATAATGGTTAGTTTTGGTGGAGGAGATGCTTTCTAGGACTGTAGCTTATAAAAACACATGCAAAATGAAAAAAACTAAAATCAAATAAGAAATATTTTCATCAATTTGACTAAACATGTTTGTAGAAAAAATTGCTGCCAGCTAAGAAT
>JAPZDV010000014.1:5642825-5652955 GCA_029814665.1 Acanthurus lineatus
TTGTAGTTATCAGTTAATGTTGACTCGAGTGACATCACTTAAGGTATTTTATCAGGGTTCATGCAGCTTCGTCTGGATCCTCAAAATACTTTTTCAAACCTTTAATGAGTCCTGAAAGCAACAGCTGTGGTTGGAGGCAGTTTTGACTTGATGTCAGGAATGAACTGATCAGTTTTTGGTGGTCAGAGGTCAAAGGTCAATGTCACTTTGACCTCATTGCCATGTGACGTTTATAAGATCTCCAGATTTCATGCAATCGTTATGATAGAAATTCACACAAATGACTAATTTAATGAAACAATGAAGTGACGACATTTTATATCCAAAAGGTGAAAAAGTCATTTTTCAATGTAGCGTCATAATATTCTACAAAAAAAAAAAAAACACTTCATCTGTCATTTTTTCAAAACAACAACTCAGGAACAGAAGAAGAAACTGTTGGTGGCATTAATTTTGAGTTTTCACCTTGAAACTGTGCTGAGTTTTCAGATTATCTGTGGTTAAAAATATCTTTGCAGTATATTTCATGTGAGTTTGGACCAAACGGTGACAGTTTCATGCAAACAGCAGCACAACAGACTTCATTTGATGTTTAAAACTGGTGAACTTTCCATTTAAATGTATTAATGAGACTAGCCAGCGTATCCACACACCAGTAAACACACACACTGTTTGTCTCTTTTCCGATATGAGGGTTTTTTTCCACTTGCTGGGTGGAGTCAGGCGGGGTCACTCTACACCGGGGGTGTAATCCCAGTAGGAATGCCCGGTGCGCGGCGTTTCGTGAGCGGGCGGAGCTGGCTGCCCTCTCGTAGAGTTCATCACTCCTGACGGACGTTGCCAAGGAAATCCGATAACTCCCCGGGAGCCATTGGGAGCCATTGATAGTTTGGCCAGGTTGTACTATGGGTGCCATGTTGCAGACCCTCCCTCTGATGAGATGCCCACTCTAAAATTCTGCTGGCTTCAATCCGCAGAGTTATCCTCAAGTTACAACCCCCCAGGAGTGAAAACATGGGAGCCTCTTAGCAGCAGCAGGGGGCGCTGCAGCCTCCAGGAAAGTTTGGATATTGTCATTTGAACTGTCATTACTGGAGTTTTTTCACGTCATTAACATATTATAGAGATAAGATTCGGTCTAACAGGAGCCTGACACAGTTTCCCACTGATGCATCATTTTATTTTGAAAAATTATTAATTTTTTTTAGGATTATAACAATTAATTTAACACTTTTATTGTTTACTTTTACTTTAAAGTGTATTATAAGGCTGACGGCAGTTTGTTCAACATGTTTTTGCTTTGTGTTCTGGTGTAAAATAAGTATAAAAACAGATGTCAACTTGCGGAAACTGTGACTTTTTTTTTAGTTTTATACTTTCGCTTCATATCTGTTTTTCTCCTGAACAAAATGGCCATTCAGTCTAAGTTTCAGGATATGATTTGCTACCTGTTTGTATGAAAAAAAAGCAAAAAAAATTGAAGGACTCTTGTGTGTTACAAAGACTACAGTAGCTTGAATAATGCACATCAAAGGTCGAGAGCTGGATTGAAGCTCTCTGCAGCTCATTGTGAGCGTTTGCAGAGTCAACTGAGAGTCCTTGATATCCAGAAGAAAAAGCTCAAAATAGTACAAAAACGTAATCATACGAATTAAAAAAAAAAAACTTGAGGATTCATAAGAGAAAGTCTGGTCATGATATCATTTTGTTGTGTTGATTTTGACCAAAGCAGGATGAGAAAAACAAAAAAAAATATATAAAAACCCTCCTCTGTGTTAAAGCAGAAGCAGACTCAGCGTTAATACACACTGCTGCATTTTCCTCCTATTCATCATGCAGCGATATTCAACCCCCCCCCATACCCCTCACACTCCACTATTATATTGTCCTGGTGGATACACTCGCCAAATAAGCAGCACGCAGTATAATGAAGCTGATGATAGTCTTTGGGGTGAGAGTTCCTGCCAGTTCCTGGTCCTTTGGAGCCAACATATTGTGTTTTTTGCTGAGGCAGCCGTGGAGCAGAATGCTGCGCTTGGCTCATTTTCTCGCACTTCACGGGAACAGGATGAAGCTCGGCTCTGCGAAACATGGTCTGCTCAATACACAGGTCCCTGGTGTTTAAACCCCCATATATATCTCTCTCAAACACACACATATATATATAGAGAGAGAGACAAAACAGGGTTTGTTAGAGATGATAAGGTGAAAGGGTTCAGAGATGCAGAGACAGAAAGAAAGTGAGGTGCTGCCACTTGTTAGCCACGACGCGATGATGATGATTCAGATCCAAAATCGCTGCGTTCGCTTCGCTCGGCAGTCGACTGCAGGACTGCAGACTTCTTCTTCTCCTTCTTCTTCTTCCTCTCTGAGATCTGCGCTCTTTAATCAACTTATTATCCGTAGCAAGGAGAGGCATCTGTACAACATCCTCTTGTAATTATATAGATCTTCAACCGTTGGCAGCCGTTTATTCCATTTGGCAAATTAACGTAAAGTCAATTAACAGTCTGCTGTGCTTTAATTATGTGACTTTATTTATCTCAATGATAGACTACGTTGAAAAATAAAGCAACACATCAGCAGCAATATCAGTAAAACTGAAAATGTTTATTTTTACAAAAGGAGTTATTGAGGATGCTGAATAAAAACTTTATATCTGATATATATGATGAAACGGCTCGATGGAAACTAGATTTTCAAGGCTGATGTATTTGAATACCGAGTGTAAATGCAGTAGTTCTCATTTAAATTTGTGTTTGTGTTTCTGTAATCACTTTTTTAGCTTTATTCATTAGCTAGTTGCTCATCCTACCATCAGCTGGTCGTGTAAAGTGGATTTGTGGAGCTTTTTTAACCCTTAAATGACCTTATGAGAGCCTCAAGAGTGAATCAAAACAATTAAGTATTTATTACAGCTGCTTTTATGCAACGGCTTGTTAGTTATAAACCGACATATGATACTAATATTTAAGTAATTACCTGAAATTTTCTTTTAAATTAAGCCACAAATATATGTCATTTCAGTTATTTTTGGTCATCATGGTGTTAAACAGAAGGATTTTCTGTTTCATTACTTTCACTCTGTCTTTGCTTTCCAGTGCAAAGGACACTTATGTAATTGTAAACAAAAAACAAGGAGAGAAATATCTATAATTTAAATGTTACAACTGATACAACAATGTATGTGAACGTGCAGAGCGTCTGTGCAGGAAAGTGTCTCAGAGATGATGTTTTTTTTGTATTTTTACGATTCGTGGTTTCATTCAGAGTGTTAATAAAATGATAAGAGTACGTTTCTGCACAGTTGTGAACAAATTGAGCCGGCAATCATTTTTATAGCTTCTTCCCGAGGCTCATTTTGTTATATTAAAAACAAACACAAGGCTTCAATTTTGCTCTTTATTTCATGCGTGGAGCAGCTGAAGTCAGTGTGAATGTAATAAATCCCTTCGCTGAACGAGGTTATTGCTGAGACCGAGCTTCCTCTGTGCTTTGGACTGTAGTGAAATGTGAGATGTGCACAAACGTGGTGTAGCCGGTGAATTAGCTTAATGTCGGAGCGTCTGACTAAGCAGCAGCTTCAGTCTCAGAAGGAGCTCCGGTTTGCAGAAACGCTGGCTGCGTGTCAGCTATGGATCACGGCTGAATTCCCAGCAGAACAGCAGCTCCACTCAAATTAATTTCTTCATGGCTGCGGTCTGATGTGAGTTGGGGGGTTGGGGTCCGACGTGATGTTGTAAGACGACAAGCAGGATGGAAACTTAGCAAAAAATATTATTTTAACACCAGTATGATTATATTTTGTCAGATTTTTCATGATTTTTTTCTTCTTCTCTTGTAAATTGCTGGATAATTGATTTTTTAGCAGCTTTTTGAAGCTTTATGTATTTATTTGTTGTAATTGTTGTCCACTTGGGGCAGAAATGGAGCAAAATTAGCATCAATTTGAAGGGTTTTATTTAAATAAATGCTGAGTTTCAAGTATGTTTCACCAAAAGTAGTTGTTAGATCATCAAACAGCAACAGAAAATCTCTTTCTCAACTCTTTTTCCTTCATTAAAGTTTCTTGGTGGTGGAGCATCATCCAACCAAAGAGTCTAATTTGTGCTCTTAAGCAATATTTTTTCATTTGATAACTATTACAACTATTTCTGTGTCTTTTCATGTTTACATCCAAGTTAGACACAATTAATTCCTTTCAGTAAAAGATTTTCTGAAAATGTGGCCTTTTATCTTCATATTTATGAGGATTTTGTTCCCCTCTTCTGCGAAACAGCTCAGTTTTCACCTGGTTTTTATATCTTACTTGACTTGACCAGCTGCTGACATTTAGTTGCTTTTTCAGTCCAAACCAGCCACCATCTTTGCCCGTCTGCTGTTTGGTGCTTCAGTGGGTCTTTGAAAGCCATAAAACAAAAACATTGAGCCAAAAGTGACTTAAAAGCTTCACAAATCATTTTCTCGGGGGGTGAAATTCATCAGTACAATCAGAGACACTTTGTCCAGTGTTTTCATTTGGCCCCTTGTTGATATAAAGTAATGATAAGTGCAGCTTTAAATTAATCTATGAAGGAAGCATTAGTGCTCATTGGTTCCACCTTGTAGAAACAAATCACACTTAAGCCAAAAAGAAACCTGTTCTGGAGATTAAAAATGGTATTAAGCAAAACATTTGGATGTTACACATTAAAAAGTATTGAAACATCCCAAAACCTGTTGATGTTTCTTGCAAAATTTAATCAACAGAAGCTTTTAAGTGGACGTAACACCGTCATAGTTACTGATCTTTGAAAGTTAGATAAAAAAAATAGATAAAATAATGGCATTTTTGCTCTGAACGGTTCGTCTCAGCTCTCTGGAGGTTTGAACGGGTCATAACTATGTAAACATGAAGATCTGTTTACAGAAAACGCCGTCAGGTCGAGTCCGTGCATTACGACGCTGGCCTCGTACCAAACCTGGCTGCTTGCCCCGGCAGAGCTGATTAGCCACCGGCTCGGGTCTCCTAAGTGCATTCAAATCATATTTCTGAAGCTGTCTTATGCTCGCCGGGGGCTGGGGGGGGCAGAAAAAGAAAACAATGAGGCGCTGCAGTCATAAAAATACAGAGCAGGTTTTTTATTCAAATACAAAAAAGTCAGGACGAGTCCGACACGGTCAAATGTAAGAAGCCTGGAGTTCACACACGGGGGGGGGGGGGCGGGATGGAGGGAAGCGAAGGTGTCAGACGCTCGTATGATGAGGCTAATGTGACTCTGTAACCATGGCAACAGGAGTGTGCAGAGGGTGATGTAATCGTTCCAGGGGGAGGGGGGGGGGTTGAGGTAGAGGGGGGGGCATCCATCTATTTCCCTTCTCGTTTGTCAGTGTGAATCATTCAGTCCTTCCCTCACTTTCTCTTCCTCTTTCTCTCTTCCCTTTTGAAATCGCATCTTTGTTTTTCTTTTTTTTCACTTTCTGTTTTCTTTAAATGTGTCATCTCTCTTTTTTTTTCCTCTCTCTTTCTCTTTCTTTCTTTCTTTCTTTGCTTTCTCAGAATTTTCAGTCACTGAGAAGCAAAATGCTGCTTTGTATTTTTCAATACAGAAGATCCGACATGAGACAAAGGAAGAAAGAAAGAGAGATGAACCCTTTTTTTGTGAAATATTTCAACCTTTTAGCGAACGTTTCCAGCTGTTTTCCTTCAGCTTGCCTTCAGAAAACTATCAGCTTTTTATTCATTACTATTATATCAACTGGTGAACTGATTATTTATTGATTTTAACACAGTAATCAACAGTTAATCCATGATCTTTAAATCTATTTTAAGTGTTTATTCATTGCTTTTAGCATATTATCATCTTTTATTTTAGCTAACTGTTTTAACTTGTATCCTGTGCTTTTAGCCAGCTGTTTCAACCATCTGTCCTCTGCTGTTTGCTCATTATACTTAAGTCATTTTCAAGACTTTTTGCCAAACTAAGAAAGCAAATAAACAAGTATATAAACACAAATATAAAATGTCTAAAAAAAAGAGGGTTAGTCTGATAGTCTGAACCTCAGCAGTGTCAGAAAATGTTCATTAAAAGCATATTTTTATGGATATTATCACTCTTTGTAAAATTTCTACATAAAATAGATATATTTATGACACTGTTGTTCCCATCATGCTTTGGGTGATTTAACAGGAAGTGTAACTTTGCCACAGAGTCACTAAATTATTATCTGCGTGCCAGTTTGTCTGAGTAATTTTCTCTGAGAAGAAGAAGAAGAATAAAGAGGAAACAACACAGTCAGATGCTGCTGTGAGGGTTAACGGCCTCGAACAGACAACAGATGGACGAGTACAAACGACAGATAAAAAAAAAAAGAGGGAGGAAGAGGAACGAGTGCAGTGAGGATGATGTGAGGAGGAAGAGGAGGAGGAAGAGGAGGAGGAGAGGCAGAAGGTGGAGGGGTTTCTGAACTGGAACACTGAGAGTACTGGCAGGTCGCCTGCTGGAAATACCCAGACTGTTCCTCACACACACTGAGATGCACGTCATCATTGTCTGCATGTGTGTGTCTGTGTGTGTGTGTGTGTGTGCTGCTGGTGGAGACTGTGTGTGCTTACAGTGCATCATCCATCATGTCACGTTACACCTCGAACGCTGAGGTCGGAGGCAGCGAACAGACGTGGACACACACAGTCTGCTTGTTTAGTTTTGCCGTACGAACGTCTTTACAACAAACAGAACACCATCAAAGAAGAAAGCGTGGCCTCTCGCCGTTCCAGTCTATTTGTCACTGTCACTTAGACACACACACACACACACACACACCTTTATGAACCATGTGAGATAAGCTCAAAAACTACACGCACTATAAAAAATCTGCTTCGTTTCACAGTTAAAGCACAAAAAGGTGCAAACACAGCCTAATTAAAACAAACCACTAATAATATCGATGTCAGTGTTTGACCTCGTTATCAAACTCAGCTCACCTGCAGACGCTCTGATGTTTCACCTCCTTAGGCATGAATTTAATCAAGAAAAACAGACATAACAGACAGTAGAGATGATGATTCTTATGGTTTTCTCAGATCAAGCGATCATGAAATGTACTTGATTAAGAAAAAAAGTAAGCAGAAGACAAGAAATGAATGTATTTACTCAAATATTAGACAACCTACAGATAAAATTCCTGAAGTAAATGACATAAAAGCTGAGTTTTTTGTGTTGCTTGTCAGTCACCTGTCACAGATTCACACTTTCTCTGACAGTTTGCATTATTCAGACTGTCTTTTATCATCATCTCCATCATCTGTGACACCAGCGGTTCTTCGCTGTTTCACACATGATCCTGCATAATTTTTTTTTTTTACTCCTCAGGAATTTATTTCCTTTGTGTCAAATTACACACAAGTTTAACTCGACTTTAAGGGCTTTTAAGGCTGAGTAACTCTAAAACAAAACTCTATAAACGGACCTGAAGACATTTGCGTAGATGCTCGAAAAACCTGCTGGATAATAAAAGATTATACAAGAGAAAACAAGATCAGGTCGGGTGAGATTAGTAATATATTGATCCATTACTCATACCTGTCTTTAATACAGAGAGAGACGATGTTAGCTGACACCTGGAGACCCATTAGCCCACTTTACAGGATCATTACCTCCTTTTTTCACCCTCCTTCCTCTCCTCCTTCATCACCTCCTCCTCTCCCTCGTCTGACATTTTCATCACAGCTGCTTCCTTTTTCTTTCATTCCCTCATTCCTCATTCCCTTTTTTCCTCTTTTTTACCTCCTCTTTTTCCCTCCGTACTTCACCTCCTCTTCCTCCATCCATCTATCCATCCCATGCCAGCGGCCTCGTGCCTGCTACCCGGTGTGTTGCCATGACAGCCCGCCAAGGTGTCACCGCCAGGGTCATTTGCATATTTACACTGAGCATGCCCACCAGAGTGAGGTCAGCATACCTGTCCTGAAGTGGCAGCATCCCTGTGGTGTGTGTGTGTGGTGAGTGTGACGGGCGTGTCGGGATTTGTTCTCCAAAGACTAGCAAGTTTAACTTCACATGATCTTTAAGGGGTTTTATTTTTTAAAGTTTATTCATTATGCAAGTGATCAAAGGAAACTCGTTCAGTGCTGTCGAGCCTGAAACATTAATTGACTGTAGTTTCATCTTTTTAGTGGTTAAAAATAAAAAAACACACCACTTGAACTCATGTTACAAGGGACCCAGACGCCTTTTGCACCCAGAAGTTATGAAACTTGCATGTTTGTTTCATCAGATGAAGGACGGTGGCTGTAAAACATAAAATAAACATTTAATCTTTCGCTTTAACGAGTCCTTAGCAGAGCTTCAGCCGCATCATGTGATTAGTTTTATTATTAATTAATCTGCTGATTTTAAAAAGAGGCTCAAGATAACTTAGTTAGCAAGCTTTATCCATTTATTCTCTTTCAGTCCAGAACTTTAATAAATATTCAGTCTGCTTTTGTATTTGACCGAAAAGAAATGCAGCAAATCCTCACATCTGGTTAACTTTCATTGTTTTCTGCTTTAGAAATGTCTGATATGATAAATCAAAGCAAAAACAAAATTCTGCTGCATAATATTGTGTTTGTTTTTTCTCTGTTTGTCTTCAGATGATCAGTTTTGTCTCCATCAAGTTCATCTGTTGCTCTGGTAACAGCTAATAGGCATTCGAATCATAAAACAATGAATAAAACACTGTCAGGTTATAAATAGAAATCAAATGTGAAAGAAATGACTCTTCATTTCATATCTATATGATATCGAGTGATGAACAGCTGGAGCTTTTAAAAAAATGGCTTCAGAAAAACTAAATTAAAGATTTTTTTTCATGTTTGAAGATGATTTTACTCTACAGACAAACGTCCATCACAATTCTTCAGGAGCCAAAGGTGACAACTTCAAAGCAGAAATGATTCAATTAACAAATAAATTAAGACACGGAAAGAAGAAAATCCTCACTGTATTCGATTTGAAAACTGAAACTTTAAAAGCTTCATACTTTATTTAAAAAAGGTTTTATTTAAATAGTGATTTATTATTGTTTATTATATAATATTTATTCTCCCTGTAGCTCAACGTCACTAGCGTGTCTGTTCTGTGATGTTCGGTGAACTTGAAGCAACTCTGTGATGATCAGACGAGATCTATGTGTTTCTGCGGAGGCACGTGAAGTGTGAGGAGGCGTGATGCGGTTTTGATAAAGAGCCTCATCGCGGCGGAGGGATACTCGGCTCGGAGGAGCTATTTGTGGCTCGTGTATCTGGTTGCCTTGGAGACAGCTGGCAGAGAGCCAGCAGGAGACCGAAGTTGACCTCAGACAGACAGACAGACAGACACAGAGAGTGAGACAGACGGACAGACAGACAGACAGACAGACAGACAGACAGACAGACACAGAGAGTGAGACAGACGGAGAGACAGAGAGAGAGACAGAGAGACAGAGAGAGGGACAGACAGACAGTAACAGATTAATAAATAACCTAATACAGTACAGACAGACAGACACTGTTCATCTTAATTGTTATTATTGGTGATTTGCTTTATCTCTCTGTCCGTCTGTCTCTCTCTCTGTCTCTTTCTGTCTGTCTGTCTCTCTCTCTGTCTCTCTCTGTCTGTCTGTCTCTCCCTCTGGCAAGTCATCAGGTGAACTCGTTCCCTTTCTGAAGCCCCCCCCCCACATGGGACCTTATTTCACAAAAACACGTACGGTTTATAACTGCAAGAGACCAATGAATTACACAAATGATGTGTGTCAAACGAAAGGAGAAATCTGAAATAAATTTACAGTTTGTTGTTGTTATATACATTTGAATTTACATGAAACTGCTCAGTGAGTTTTAACCTTTTCATGCATAACGTGTCATGAAACCAACATGGCCGTCCGTCGCCTTGACAGACTTTCACAGAGGTGCAAGAAAAAGGAGAGTAAGTCTGTTTTCTAAGAGCTGGTCTGCTTGTTTTTGATGAGTTTTTATAGAAAGTGAAGCCACTTGTGAGTCTTTTGGTTGTTTTTCTGTTTACCTGTTTTCACAGTCGTACACTTCCAAAAACTTCAGCTATTTCCACTTGATAAGTTCTTTTAAGTTGCCAAAAATCATCATAAATGCACTTTAAAGCACAATCAGA
>JAPZDV010000014.1:5663852-5714936 GCA_029814665.1 Acanthurus lineatus
TGTGTGTGTGTGTGTGTGTGTGTGTGTGTGTGTGTGTGTGTGTGTGTGTGTGTGTGTGTGTGTGTGTGTGAAGGAGACACAGATGATCACTTTCACTGCTGAGTTATAAAATATTTCTGACCAACATGAGAAACTCACACTAGTAACGACTCTTTAGTTCTTCAAAAAAATCTAAAAATATGAACAAAATGTTTCGTCACTGCATCAGAAATTTTCTCTTTTCTCAAAATTTCTCAAAATTTCTCTTTGTTTTGCAATAAAAAACCTCGTTATATGTTCATACACTCCTGTTTTTAGGATGCTTCTTTATGCGTTTGTGTGTGTGTGTGTGTACCACTTGTCCTTAGCTAACCCGCACTGTTTCCATGTAAACTTTCTTTTATGAAAAGAAAAAAAAGAAAATTGTCTGAATGTCGTCAAACTGAACATCCCGCCTCCCTCTGCGCCAAAATAATGTGTGTGTGAATTAACATTTTGATGTGAAAAGTGTGTGAATTCAGTGGAGGAATCTGGAGCGTCAGCAGTCACACCCTGCGGATAGGTGTGGGCTGTTTTTGTGGATATGTGTGTGTGTGTGTGTGTTTGTACATGCGTCATTGTGCAAGGACAAAGTTAAGACTTGATCTCAGACGCACACACACACACACACGTCTAGAAGGTCATCAATAGGTCTGACTGGAAATCAATAGTCGTCCTCACCTCAGCGGCAGAGCAGTTCAGCTGTCACACACATCAGTGTTTGAATAACTCTGTCGACCTGCGTGTGTGTGTTTGTTTGTTTAACTGTGATTGGCTCGGCGCTTGAAATCATTTGTAATTGTTCGAGTGTGTGCAAGTTGACATTTGGGTTTGTGTGCATGTGTGTGTGTGTGTGTGTGTGTGTGTGTGTGTGTGTGTGTGTAGATGCTGACCAGCCTGAGGCCATCATTAGTCCGGAGGTTAGCCACCTGTCACAGAGAGTCAATAGCACTGACCTCATTAGCATCAAGGTCAAATTGAATAAGGAGGTGACTTCCTATGGCTGCAGGAAGTCACGGTTGTTTTGAGGTTTTTGGTTTTTGTAGCATAAAAATATTTTTTTTTGTTCAAATTTGAGCCTAAAGCTCTTCAGTTGAGCATCTTTGACATGAGGCTGTGGTTTAAGGAGAAACAAAAGCATTGGTCTTTTCAAAAATGCCTAAAAAAATTACTGGATCATGTTCGAGTGGCTTTTGTCATTGAGGTTCTCTTTTTATATTCAACTGTGTTTTTACTTTTTTTAAATTGACAATTTGTAAAAGAAAAAATGTAGAGCAGCGGGAAATTTTTTGAATAAAATAATAAAAAATATTATGAAAACTTTTTATAGTTGGTTAAAGGTGAAAAGTTGGTTGACAAATAAAAGCAAAAATGGAGCAAAGTGCAAAAGTAAACAGGCTAACTGAACAAATAGTGGCGCACCCAAATCCATATTTACATAAAGTTTTCCACATTTTCATGTGTTTTAGGTTTGTTTTGTGTTCATTTACGTGTCCTCCTCTTATGTAATGCCTTTCCTTTTGCAAATTTTCTTAAAATGCTGCTAAACATAGACGCATTCATGAGTAAAGACTCAAAGGGACGACGTCAAGAAGTTTAATTTGTGAGTTTAGAAAAAAGATAATGAATTTGTGATAAATCGCGTCTCTCACTTTGCTTTGACCAGTGCTGTAAACTGCATCATCCAGATTTCGACACCAGCATCAAAACGTATTGATCCTCCTCCCTGTGTTGGATGTGTAATCAATCTGCTGCATAATGACGAGCTTTCATCAAACACTGACAGGGTTTAATGTCAGAACTCTCTTTGAATCGGACTTGTGACCAGAAATGAAGGAGAGAGGTTTGACCTTGAGAGCACAAACTGACATTTAAACCTTTTTTCAATCACAGATTTCTGTTTTCCCCAACAAAGCAACAAGTAAGGAGGGAAACGTGTTGCTTTAGTATCGTTTGTGTCGGGTGACATCAGCAGTTTCTCGGTGTCGGTAGCGTGATGTCGTAGGGAGGATATCAGCTGTCCTGGACTCTCTCGGCGTAAATCTATAACTCCGTCTGCCCCCGAGCCAATTCTTGGCACCACTGGGCACAAAATATCCCTCCTCGGATCACATCACCTCAATTACCTCGCTTTTATTTTCCTCGTCTCACGTTACCTCTCCATAACTCTCTGTCTCTGATGTCATCCTCCTGCCTGACTCTGCTTTTTGTCTTCCTCTCAGCTAATACAGATTTAACAGACATTAAGCTTTACTGAATGTCAGTGTGTATCCCCTTAACTTTTATTCATTCTACCTGCTTTACACACACATTTTCACACACATTTGCTTCCTTTCTATGTTACAAGAGTAGATTTGGTGTCTAATTTGGTGCTGAAGTACAGAATCAGTGGATGCGTTAGCATGGATTAGCTTGAAGCCAGGAAGTATCACATATAGAAACTCCTGCATTACTTTTTAAATGATATGCATGACATATCCGTCCTTTTATTATTCTAAATTGATTCAGTAATGCACTCTGGGCCCCTTTGCATCCTGCAGCCAGTGGATGCAGAGTGAAGGATGTTTATGCTTCTTACAGGAAGAAAACAAAAGGCCGTGCATCACGAGCAGCACTGAGACGGTTTCACAGCCGCCATTAAAGCTTTTAGCTGCTTGCTTTAAACAAATAAAACAGACAAACACTGATGTGCTTTTAAGCTGCAGCGCATGAACATGTTGTGTGTCTTGCAGCACTGCAGGCAGCCAGGCTTTGCAGACTGGTTGACCGGCTGGTAAACTGACTGACTAGTAGACTGCAGACTGATTGAGGCTCTCTGATTGATTGATTGATTGTGTGTTTTTGACTCGCTGCCTAGTTTTTTTGTGCGGCTGTCTGGCTGAAAGGCTGTTAGTCTGATTGATTGATTATCAAAGCTCAACCTATCGTGCGTAATCACGGTGTTTAATATGCACTGCACGTTCAGGCTTCATCTTCTGTGTTTGAAACGTCATTAATTTCGCTAAAGTGTAACACAAATATTGATATTTGTGCAAAAAGCCATCTGTGGGATGACCTTCCAACGCAGTGGATGAGCGTGATATTTCTGCCATCAGGGACTGAAATTGGCAACAAGCACAAAATCAGTTTGTGGAACCAAATGGTCTTGAAGGCAGCAGAGGAGTGTAAATGAAAACACATCTCCCAGTCAGAACCGTTGGCATCGCCGCTCTCCGCCTGCTACTTCCCTTTATCGTTTTGGATCTCGTGCTATTAGAGGCGCTGTGACTCCAGACTCCAAAGCAATCGATGGCGGCTTTGCCTCACCTCCACTTTGTGCCTTGTCCTAAATAATACACACGTACACACTCGCACAGATAAATACAAGCACATGCCCACATTTATACATTTAGACGATAAAAAGGAAGATATATTTGATGGCTAACTATCATTAATTATGACATATCCTGATTTATCCTTGGGATTGAGTTTATTTATGCACAAAATGAAAGTAAACAAATTAAGATTTATGGAAAGCAAAGATCCAATGGGAGGATTCATTATTTCTGCCTCCTTTTTTAAAGCTATATCTGTTGTTTTAGAGGTATGTAAGAAATAAACACACACAAAGAACACAAAACGGTTTTAAGTCCAAGTTTTTCAAATGGCAGTTTAGTTTAAAACCGTTTTTCCTCCTTCAGACTCAAATTTTTAACCAACATTAAATTGATTGCATTAATTCGAGTTTCATAGTGAGATTTTTCAACAACTATGACTGTTAAATTTAGTAACAGTCTTACCCTTTTACAATCATCTTTTAAAACTTAAGTGATTAATTAATATAGCGCCATCATCAGGTTGATATTTTGACTTGTATAAAGCTTTGGTTTATGATGAAATATCTACAGAAAACTAACATTTTCATCAGCATCGGCTGTGCTTTGTGTTTTAACACTAATTAGCATGCTAACTTGATAATATGATGGCAAGCTATATATCTGCTAAACCTCTGCATGTTTGCGTTTTCATTTTGAGCTTGTTAGCTCGTCATTAGCATTTAGCCTCACAGAGCTGCTAGCATGTCTGCCAAATCTTTTTGTCAAAACATTTAAAACAAGAAAATTTGAATTATAACCACATAAGACAGAGATGTGACTGTCAGAGATGTTCTGCAAGATGTTTGTAAATCTGAAAATAACATGAGGTGATCACTTCGTAGGATGGGAGGGGCTGATACGCAACAAAGATCTTCTACAGGGATGATGAGAGTAAATGATGGGGGGGATGGAGATGCAGCTTCTGCTTCTTTTGAGGTTTATTTTTGGGAAGGACTCAATTCTGGCGTCTTTCTCTCTCTCTTTTTTTTGTTCATCTGCGGCTTCATCTTCACTCCTCCACCCTCCTCCACCCTCCCCTCCCTGTCAGCTGGCAGAGGGCTGTATTGTTCTGCCACACTCCTGCTTCTGCTTCTGGGACTTGGGGGGAGCAAGCAGGGTTCAACACACACACACACACACACTCTGGTCCTTTGTGACCAGGCATTGTGCCATATTAATCCCCTGACACTTATTTAAGCCAAGATGTTTTATATTTGAGGCCTTTTCATTCTTCCTGCTCTGCAGCCTTCGTGTCCTCGTCTCTTTGTCCTGCTGCAAACACACTTCTGTCCTTTCTGCCTGTTTACACAGATGATTTACATGCATGTGGAATGTAAATGTGTTGAACGGTGGTTTTAAAAAAGATAATCTGTCTGTTTACAGCAAAAATGTTAGATTACTCTGAAGATTTTTCTGTTTTTATTTTTGTAGAAAAGGAATTTAAAGTAACCTTTGAGAAATTATAATGTTGAGTGAACATTTTCTGTCTCTTGCAATCTTGTATATGTTTAAAAAAAGATTCATCAAGCCCCTTTTTTGACAGTTTACTGAATATATTTCAGACCTGGACTGTTTTGTTGAGCAAAAGAGCGGCATTGTGATTGACATTCTTTACGTTTCTCTTATTTCACACACCAGATGATGTCCTACTTTAGACATTTATCTTATTTTTTAATTGATATTGGAAATAATCATCAGTTTAGCTCTTTACTGCTTCTTCTTTCCCAATCCTCTGCTTCTGAATCAATCCATCTATTCCTCAGTCAGTCACTTAATCAATCACATTATCCACTAAAGGCCATTAATGATGAAGCAATGATTAAGAAAAACACAATAAAACACAAAGAATTTAAATATATAGAAAAATATGAATTGTGTGTCGAGTTATGAATGAGAGACGAAACAAACTTATTTAGTTTTAAACACACAATGTTAGCTCCTCATAAGGTGGATATAGTAAATTAGTTAGCAGACATCATTAGTGAATCTCTTTTAGCTTTGTCTTCTGTCTCCATCACCTTCTGAAGAGACTCTTTAGCTGCTAAACGCTCCAAGATGTTCGAGAGCGAGCTGCTGGCTTTGTGTGTCTGATGTTTGGTGCTACAGAGAGTTAATTAATGTTTAATTGTTGAAAAGAGCTGCTGCTGCTGCTTGAAACAAGGTTGATGTGAGCTAACCAAAGCTAAAAGATGCTAAAATACTCTGCTAGAGCTGCAGAGTCACTGAATTGTGGAGAAATTAGCTCAATTATAGCTGCAATTATTGTACAAAACAGACATTTCTGTTGAGTTCCACTTCTGTGTCTGTATTTACGACCACGTCCTGTTGTTTGACAGAAGGAGAAGCATAATAACAGATAAAAGAAAATGTGAGAAGTGACTCAAGAAAACATTTATAAAACACAGTCGTCTGGGACTTGTCAACTTAGACAGCTTCCTTTATTCTCCTCCGTCCTTCTGTCTCTCCTCTGCTGCAGGTTTTTATTGTCGTTTTTTCTTGCTCTGAATGCAGCGACAAGCTAGAGGAGATCAGGAGAATCAGCAGACATTTTATTTTTTTATAAGTTATTGTTTAAAAAAGAAAGGGAATAAAAAAAAACCTGACACATGTGGAGCATCCTCAGGCTGGAGCGCCAGATGCCAAAACTGGGAATCAGGAAGGATCACAAAGTGGGAAACAGGGAAGCTGACTGAGAACAGAGCGTTATGAATTATAGAAAGACTCCATTAGCAGAGCAGAGGAACGACAGCTGCCGAGGAGAGACGACTGAACATCCAGCCAAGATGAAATGAAAGGGATAAAGGAGGAGAGAGAGGGAGAAAATGGAGAAAGAGCTGTTAAAGAGGAAAAAGTGGATGGAGGTAGCATGTTTTGTGCCGCCCTCGCAGCGCTGGGCTCTAATGTTCACTGTAACACGGCTGTAAAAAAGGGGGGGGTGCCGGGCCGGAGGATTGGTGCAGAGCCTGCCGAGCGTCGCGATTGGTGGACGGGGATGATGAGGAGGGGTTTCTGGGGATGGATGTGGGGGAGAGGTTACACATAACACATCCCCAGCATACTGCGAAAAAGAGATAGAAGGGGGTGAAAAAGGAGGCTGAGATCAAATTAAAATGAGGGAAAATTAGTGAAAGCGTACAGAGAGATGTGGAGTTAGATCAAGGAGGGCGACTGATGAAGTCGGAGAGAAAACTTGTGGCAGAAAAAAAGGGAGGAAATAGGAGTGGGGGGGATGAGGATGTTGTTCGTTAAGGCCTTTTATCCTCCCTTCCTCTGCTTCCCTGCAGCTTTGTTATCTCCTCTAAAGTGGAAGATCGACACTAAAAACTGGGGCAGTCCATCCATTTATACACACACACACACACACACGCACACACACACACACACACACACACACACTCTTGCATATCAGCATATCCTCGTTTTTACTGAACACGCTGCTGTTTTTTGTTTTTCCTTTTCTACAGGCAGATTAGTGTTCCTCATCACAACATATTGAATTAATCTGACACCTCCATGTTTTTGCAGTTCGTGTGCAGCTTTTACACGCCGAGCTGCTGTCGTACTCGGCAGCACCGCCAACCCTCCTGCAGGTTTTTTTGTCGTGGTTATTGTAGCATTTTCCTATAATGTCATAAATTGTGTGTTTTAAAAATGTCAAGCTCAAACGAAGCTTCCTGGATAAGGTTTGGTTCTGACGGCGCACAAACGATTTCTGGCCGTCAAATTTAAAAAAAAACACTCCTCTAATTTGATGATGCACTCTTATAAAACTGACATGATGACATTTTTTAATCATAAAATTTGATGCAGCAGAACCAGATGTTTTCTTTTTGTTATTCCACATATTCTTCTTTCTTGTCAAAACCTGGCGCCTACATCACCCACAATGCAGCTCGAACTCACTTTTTTCTAATTTAACGCTTAAATTTTTTTTTCTCATTTTCAAACTTATAGTCTTTTGCTGACTTAAGCAACATCACATGAGGCAATATATCAGATTTCTGGTGATAGATAAGCTGTGGCTCATTACATCAGTTCCATAATGGCTCTTGTATCTGATGTTGGAATCAGCTGAACTTCCTTCACTTCTTCTTGCAGTTTTAAAAATGGCAAATTCCTGTAGGAAGTTCAATCATCTCTGGACAGTATTTGAAGATGGGAGAGTTTTTCTTTGGTTATTACTGCAACTTATATGCAGAAGGTTGTTGGTTTTGCACGTTTTCACTGTGTTTGTGTGGTTTCCTGCAGATGCTCCTCACAAACCTGCACAGGATGCAAGAATTTAGAAAATGTTTGTATTTTAAAAACATCACCAAACGTCACATATGACAGAAAAGAAAGTGAATGCTTCTCTGTGTTGTCCTCATGTTTGAGGGTTACAGTCGGCTGTGTGCGAGTGAGGAAACACCGGCGAATCATATGAAAAGAGAGAGGAGAAAGTCAGGGGGGTGGGGAGGGGGGGAGAGGCTGATTTGATGCGTCAACCCTGTGAAAGCCTCGGTAGGTGAGGTGTTGATCCACAGCTTGAGTCCTGCACAGAGTCACGACGAAGGCTGGATGTGTGTCTGTGTGAAAGAGAGGAAAAAGCTAAAGGCTTCACTTCTCTCTCTGTGCTGAATCAGAGTGTAGCCGACATTTTGAAGGTGAGCGGCAGGGAGGAGACAGACAGACAGACAGACAGAGGCTTACTCAATGGAAAATGTGTGTGTGTGTGTGTGACTGAAGACAGAAAAACTGCTGGTCTTTGACTTGGAAACAGTTCAGCAAAACCACCAAACTCTTTAAAATGTCCTGAGCTGAACAGACATTTTTTAGTAATCTGTGCTGCATTAACTCACTACAGATTTAAATTGTTCTTTTCTGCACCACCTGCGACTTCACGCTCACACTGTTTGGATAAACTGGCGGCTCAAACTGATCATCAGCACAGGACCTCTGGCAGGTTTTGTCTACTGACGATCCCATTTGAATGTGTTCAAACAAAACAACCACAGTGTTGGCTTAAAACAAAGGCAATGTTGCTTTGTGCGATTTTATTATGAACAGACAGAAAGAAGACAAAGTTGTCTTGTAGTTTTAGTCAAAACACAGTAAAAAAAACCTCCTCTAGAAGTATTATAAACTACACTGAGCTTGTTTGAATGGATCTCTTGACAGCAGCTAAGAGCAACGTCTGTAAAAATGCTCAAAATGTGAGACTGAATTTCTGAAGTGCCAGAAATTCAAGAGCCAGATTGTTAAAGAAAAACAAACCAGACACCCCCTCGAACTGCACATCTAATGATACCAGAGCGAGAAAAGTTCATCCTGGTCCTCAAACTCTGGTTTGCCAAGTTCAGGCCGAAACCAGACAGCGTCTGTCAGGATTCACATGTCAGGTCCTGTATTTTCTTCAGGTTTTAATGTGTTTGTTGAACAAAGTGTGTTTTCAGTTTCTTCTCACAGCTTGAACACATGCACATGAACTGAGAGACGAGCAACCTGTCATGAAAAACATCACCTCATTTAAACCGATGTAAGTTTTGTGCTTCTGCAGACTCAGGCTCACTTACTTTTGGAAGTTTTGTGATGCTTAAAATAAATTATTCATGGTTTTACAGGTGTTTCTTTTGGAATAATTGTCCATGAAAAACAGTTTTTTTTTATGCTAAAATCACCTCACGGTTCAGGAATCCTCCAGGGCTCTTGGTCCACGGTGATTCCCCGCTTTTTCCTCAGTGCATGCTGGGATAAATCCCCCTCTGAGAGCTAAATGTGTATGTTGTGTGACTTTCACAGTTGCTTCCCACCAGCAGGCTGTTCAGAGCTGCAGTGGGCTGTTTTGTGACTCTCCCGCTTTTTAGTTGAGAGGTTTTTGAGGGTTTCTCAGTTTATTTATGTCCTGGCCTACTAACACTGCGTAGAGGTTTGCGGCTACTGCGATCACTCAGGAATGGTGAAGCATTTGGTTTGAGCTTGTCCTCATTTACTCGATTCCCCTGTTCCTGTTTTCTATAGGCGACCATGTTTTTCTGTCTTGTTCTCTGCAAAGCTACACTTCTTCTTTCTCTTTTTCGCTGGTAGCAATCTATCCTTCCTGTCATCAGGCCCCTGCAGGGATTAAAGGGACGATGCTCTTAAAACAGCTTCTACATTTTTATCTCTTTTTCTTGACTAGTTTTTACAATAAATGAAAAATGAGCCGTCAAATTAATAACTAAAGCCTCTTTTTCAGTGTAACTCAGTGCAGCCTTTGATTCAGGATTTATTTCACCAGTCTTTTAAAAGAAATTAAATTTAATCCTGTGGTTTAATATCCTTATTTTAACAAGGTTTTAAAATGTTTTTGTTTCAGCACACAAAGAACTACAGTTCCCACATTACCTAAATAATAAAACAATGGTTTCTGGAAAATTTTACATCTTTTTGTTCGTGACTCTGCAGCTTTTCCTCCCTTCTGTCCTGCTGTGAACTCACATCTTTTTGTTGAGCTGTGCTGTTTGACCTGTGATGGTCTGGGGCTGATGGGAAATGGTGTTCTGAAAGCCTTGAAAAACATAAATATTAAATAAAAATACTATATTTAGTTTATGGAATAATGGAATGAACAGCAGGACGTGATGTTGATAAAGACTTTGCTCCCAGACATCAATGTATTTATTTACTTTATTACGACTGTTAATGGGATTTTAAATGTGGTTTTCCGTCATGAAACAGGACCATAAGTTCTTTTATATGAGTTATCTAAAGCTTAGAAACGATAAATACAGAATGGAGGTTTTTAAAATGCGCCCGCAGTCCAGCGTCTGTGGCCGGAGAGTCAGCAGAGAGGAAATAGCCATGCTGATGTAGTACATACACCCAAAGTGCTCCATCGATTTTCTGAGCAATTCCTTAATTGCCTTTGGCTCTATGAGCTGCAAAGCTGATGGTTCTTACTGTGAACCTTTTCTGCTCCTGTTCTCTGTGTCGACTGCGGATTTCATCTTTTCCTCATCTGGTGGTTTGTTGAATGTGTGACTGAGGTGACTGAGAACAAAAAAAAAATTCAGAATCGCTAAAAAAAGAGAGAAAAGTGGAAAATCTTTGCGTTTGACAAGCTGAAACCCTTCAATATTTAGCCTTTTTCTGAAGAGAATAATTTAAACAACTATCAATTATCTAAATCATTATTGATTACAGTGTCAATCATAATTTTCCACATAGGGTTCAGTGTAATGTGACAAAAAATCAAAAATTCAAAATAATCAAAGCAATAAAACATACTAAAAATGGAAAAGTCCAATTTCTATAAATCAAATATTTTGTTTTATGACCAAAAACTGCAAAACAACATTCTTATGCTAATCAGCCAATGTTAGCATGCTAACAGGCTAAGTAATTGTTATAATCATAGTTAAACATCAGCGGGTTAGCTATGTCACTGTGCATGTTAGCATGCTAATGTTAGCAGTTAGCTCAAAGCACAGCTGCTAGCACTGTTTGTGCCACTTCTCTGTATGATGAGCAGATGTTGCTAATGTCATGAAAGCAGGTGTGTGTGTGTGTGTGTGTGTTTGTGTGTGTGAGAGAGGAGGCAGTTTGGTTGTTCACAGTCACAACACACTCGCTGCACATCCCTGTTGGTGCACCGTGTGCTCTGTGTGCTTTCAGTCTCGGCCAGATGTTAATTTATTCATGACCAGCGCTCTGTCTCTGTCAGAAGAAATTAACCAAGCAGTCGTACAGTTGCTGATGCCTCCTTTAGTTCTTACGTCTATTCGGACTTTGTTGCATTTCCTGTTGCAGTGTGACAGTCGAGCATTTTGTTTTTGACACCCAGATGTGAACACATGCAGCTGGGAGGGTTGTGCTTCCTGAACAGAGACACAACAGAATTGATGTCTGTCTTTGGGTCTTTTTCTTTGATTCTCCCCCCAGCTTGTGGGCTGGACGGTGTGTTAACAGTCACCACACACACACACACACACACGTAGACACACAGCATCACATCAGCCCAGTGTCTGTAATCCAGCAGCAGCAGCAGCGGAGGAACGTCAACCGCTGTCGTCCAATGAGGAGAGAGCGGAGCAGAGCTGCCAGCCAATTGCAAAGAGCCCTTATGAGGGACAGAGCCTGCAGCTGACAATGAGAAACAGTTGAAGGGGGGGCTTCCTCCTGACGCACAGCGCATGTGTCTGATGTCTGGAGTTTGAACATCTTTAAAAAAAAAAAAAAAAAACGGACTAAAAATACGTCCAAATTGTGATTCAGTGCAGGAAAACGTAAAAAATGAAAGATACAGATGTGGAGTCGGTCTCATGCAGCTGCAGCGAGATGTGAAAGTCAGGACAGGAGACGAGGAGGTGAAGAGTTTGTGCGCTCGCTGTGTTTTCATCCTCCTCTCAAGTGCTGAGAGAATACTGAGACTGCAGTAGAAAATCAGCCAATCAGATCGCAGCACTCTCAACACACACACACACACACACACACACACACACACACACACACACACACAAATACAGGTTGCCTTTATCCGCCCATTCTCTGTTGATTTCATAATATAAATACAGTGACAAATAACATGGGCTTTTTCCTTTAAGGGGGGAGCACTTGTTCTTATATAACATTTTTCTTTTATAAAGTGTTTCTAACAGTATTGATTCTGTATTAAAAACTTGTTTTTTCACTTCCATCACTTCTCTCTACAACAAATTTAGGTGGATGCTTGTCGTTGTTTACATCTTGAGACACTTACCAGACTATACAGATGTTTTTCTCTCTTGCTGCAGGTGATGCAGTTACACTGACAAACCACTAGGAGCTGATATAGGACATGAAAATTAATGACCCTTAACCGGGAGCTGAGAGCTTTGTGTTTGATTGCCTGTGTTTTTGTGTGTGGTTGTGTGTGTGTGTGTGTGATACACTGCTTCACACTTGCCAACGTTGCAGTCTGGTTTTGTTTTGTCAATCACACACTCACACACACACACACATGCACAGATTGGAGAGTAGAACTTACAGTTACAGAATAGTTATAAATCTCCAATAATTAAACTTTTGGCTTTAATCTTCGGACTTTTAATTATTCCATTATGACTAAATGGACAGAAAATTAATCTGCAGCTATTTTTTAAAAATAAATTCATTTTCTCAGTCAATTTTTTTTTTAACTAAAAACGCCAGTCGTTCAGTGATACACCGAAGGCTCCAATCATCCCAAATCATTCGATCGCCCCGCTGGAACGCTGCAAATTTAGGTGCTTCAGTTGCCATGGTAACCCCCCTCTCCCTCTCTCTCTCTCTCGGTCGTATCATGCCTCCCTCCCCCTCAAGGATGCCATAAAACACTAAAGACGGATCATTAAGCTGGTGTGTGTGTCTGTGTTTGTGTGTGGGAGTGATATGACTGTCTGCATCTCATGGTGAACTCTTCGTCAGCCTCCTGCCAACCTGAATATGAGACAAGTGCCTCTGTCTGTCTTTTTTGAGCTGAAGTGGTGGATTAATTAGTCTGTTATTGATAAGAAAGCATCAGCAAACTCTTATTTAATTGTTTTGTCTCCATATTTTTTACCTTAGTCCTCCATGTGCCCCCACTTCAAAGCATCTGTGTGTCCCTGGTGTTTCAGAAATGCTGCTTTAAACAAGAATATGTTTTAAATACAAACCATATTGTTTCCAAACTTAACCAAGTCATTTCTATGCATAAAACTAACTGAGCTTTAACTAGCTTAACTCACAGCCTCTCTGTCGACCTTACTGACTCTTACCTCATTGCATGTTCACACTAACCAGCATTTTTCTTCCTAGATAACTTTTTTTGTTGAGCTTCTCACTGGTTTAAACTCTCACTGACTAGCTGTCCTTCTACAGTATCAAGTTGGTTGCTGTCTGCCACTTTAATACCTGAGGAACCATCCAAATCCTGCTAATCTGTCTCCTGGGCTCTAAAGTCTGAGCTGCGTTTGTGTGTATTTGCATCTCCATGTTGCACTTGCTAGTTTTCTCCGCTATGTAGAAAGAAACCAGAGCATATCTTCTTCCACAGCATGATAGGCTCACATGAGGGTCTCCACAGACGCCTTTTTGTGCGAGTAGAAAAGCAGGCGATCCGTCACTACCAAGCTTTCTGGCTGGAGAGTATTTTGGGTGCAGTGGCATCTGTGTTTACCATGCAACCGCCGGCACCGCTCAGTGGAAGCAGGAGATGGTGGATTCAGATATGGTGAGTCAGACAGGGATTCCCTAAGTATGTCTCATCTGAAAAGGGCCCCAAAAAGATTGGAACTACTTCTTTACATGTTTTTTTTTTAGGTTAAATCTTAATCTAATACTACAGCTGATGGATAGAAGTAGCGGTAGTGAAATGCACAGCGTTTGTCTCTGAAATGCAGTGAGGTGAAAGTTTAAAGTTGCAGAAAAACTGGAGAGGAACTTCTGTACGCTCAGCCTGGTGACGTCCATGCACACTCATGCTCTCAGAGCCGAGCATTGTCCTCTGATCCCGTGTTGTTCCAGTGAGAGCTGGTTTGAGATTAACGCCGGAACTCTTCTGTCTCCCTCCCTCCCTCCCTCACCCCCCCATGCTCTGGACTTTCTCACTACAAGCCAGGTATTTTTAGCTGTGACATAATGCCCCAGCACACACACACACTCACTCTCTCTATCTCATTCACTCTCTGTCTTTCCCTCACCCTCTCTCTCACCCTCTAACTTTCTCTCTCCCTCCCCTCTCACACCCAGACCGTCCCTCCCCCGTGCCCCCCATCCCTCTCACCCGAGCTTCCCAGGCTATAGGGGCTAGCTGCTACAGTAATTGTGTGCTCAGGTTTCACACTTTCAGCTTGCAGGGCTGAGAAACATGGCAGTGGAGGAGGCAGCAGACTATTTGGCAGAAGTAAGTCTCGTTACTGTACTTTTCCTGTGAAGTCGTCGAGTTCACTGACTGTAAACAGACTTAACCTCCTTCCTCCTGCTGCACTGCATTAATGCTAAGTAATAAGATTGGGGAATTTATAGCCGGTAGGGTTTTAGTGATGCAGTGGCTGGTGGTTAGCGGGTCCAGAGATGGGACACTGTCGAACGAGGTGGGACGTTATTGGCTCTGGGTGGATGAGGGGTCGTTGTTGGGACAGGTCGCAACTCTGCTGCACCACTCTGCTGCAGTGTGCGTGGATGTGTGTGTGTGTGTGTGTATACCTCTGAGTGTCTCTTTGCATTCCTGTATGTTTCACTGTGATTGTGCATCTTTAAAGTCCTTTAAATTACACATGTATGAGTCTGTTCATGCTGTGTTTGTGGATGCAGTTTCATGTTGCACATTGATGTGAGAGGAGGCACCTGACCTTGGACAGTGGCGCATGCTCTGTGTGTGTTTGTGGAAATGGTGAATAAATAAGCCAAAAGACGAATAAGAATTAGAGGAAGAGGAGAGAAATTGATGGTAGAAAAGCTGGTATTAAATAGTTTATCATCTTGGCAATTGAAATCAGCTCAGTGAGACAGAAAAAGAGACTCTCATGAGTCCTTAAGACAAAAAAATTCTCCCTTAACTTGGATTTATGCTTGTAGGATATGCTAACTCATGATTGGCTTACTGCAGGACCTAAGGAGCAGTTTAATGGTGTTTAAGGCAAAATCAACTTACATAGCAGCAACATTTGTTTGCATATAAAAACAAAACAAGTAGGAAGACATAAATCTAATATCTTATAGTGTAAAAAAAAAGTTTTGTTTTATAGGATCTTACAGTAAAAAGGTGTTTCTGTAAAATGTAACAGTAGAAAAACAAGCTGGTGATATTTCTGACTGAGCCCCTGTCGTCCCTCAGCATTGTCACCATGCAGGGAGGCAGCTCCCATGTTGGAATGTGTGTGTGTGTGTGTGTGTGTGTGTGTGTGTGTGTGTGTGTGTGTGATTGTACAAGTGTAAAGCAGTGTGTTCTGGAAAAAGAGCGACTGAAGCATTCTTTGCTTATCACTCATAGATAAATAAAGTTACACTAGAATGACATTTTGACTCTCTGTCTCAATCACAAGACTTTAATACTCATAAATGACGCAAATATCAGGCTGAACTGATTTCTCAACTATCTATGAAAACTAGATTTGAATTTAACACTAACCAATTTATATTTTGTTTGTCCAAAAGTCCTGCATGTCCACCAGATTGAATGCAAATCTGACCATTTTTTGTATCATATTTTGCTCAGATTATGATGGAAGAAAGTATAACCTGATATGAACTCATAGGTTACAAAATAAATATCCTCTGAGTTAAATTATTTGAGTCAGGCTCCCGTAAAACTTATTTTTATGGCTTTTTTGTGTATCAAACTCCAAATACTACCCACATTTTTTCACATTAAAAGCCTTTACTCCTCTGTATGAAGCCATAATGTAGACAAAGAAGATGAATTAAATTTTTAATTAATCCCTTGATTATTTTCGTCATTAACTGCTTATGTCTTTCGTCTGCAAAACGTCCAAAAATAGTAAAAAGCTTGAGCTGACATCTTTAAATTGCTTGTTTTGTTCGTCTAACAGCCTAAAATGCAAAAAGATACTCAGCTCTTGTAAGAAAAGAAAATCAGCGAATCCTCACAAGTGAAAAGCTGGAACCAGTAAAGTAAATGTTTGTCATTTTCACTGGAACTAATTGATCCATTATCATTTATAGTTGCTGATTAATTTTTCTGTTGATCCTCTAATCAAAGGCTTGCATAATTACTTCAGCTCTGATGGGGACGCAGGAAGAGTGTGATAAACAACATAGTGACGACTACATTCCTGGTTCACGCCGACCAATGTGGCATCCTGAGCCGCAGAAACCTGATAGGCATGATAATGAACGCAGTGACGGCTGATGGCAGGAACCGCAGGACTGAGCTTTCACTGAAATAGACGACAGTTTTAATGACTCTAATTCTGGAGTCGAACGGCCTCCACCGAGTCCTCTCAGTGACATTCCTGTGTGCACATGCACATACATGTACATGTATGTACTCCACGGTCAGGCATGCTTGTTGCATGACTGTAGGGAAGCTACAGTGATGTTTCATTTCCACATCTTTACCGCTCATATAATGTTTGTTTCACATTTTCATATTTTGAGGTGATTTAGTGAAATGAAACAGTAACAACAGGGTTTTGTTGTCAGGAGTGAAACAAGACTTCAATCACTCAGGCAGGCTTGTAATTAGAATAATATGTCTGTAACCTGTACATTTGTATTGTAAATGCACGCCAAGGCTGTTTTATTACAGGCTTTTTGTATTTTTTTAATGAAGAGCTACATAAAAGAAACAAGAAAGATTATAAAAGAGGACAGAAAGTCTGTTGGTGCTGCAGTCTGATTGTCTGTCTGTGAAGTTGAAGTCTGTGACAAGTTGCGGTTTGGCCAGACTTTTGTTCATTGTCATGTGATGTGCAGTCATTGGTGTGAGGTCTACAAAACTAAGAATTACGCTGCTGGACTTCGGTCGTCTTTGGCCGGAGTACTTTCTAAGAGCCTGATGCTTTGAACTGGGATTCTGATAATGCTCTAAGTTATGGGCAGCCAAGTCTGGTGCCACATCTTACTTAAAAGGCTTGGCATTGTGCCTTACAACCCTTACAGAAGGTTTAAAAAACCTCCACAGCACACAGCATTTAAGACGCTCTGGTTTCAGATCATTTTCAGGAAATGTTTTATTTCAACAAGAAATGTTTAATAAGGTTCTTCCTCATTTCACTCCTACATGCAGCTTGAATTACTGTGTGAATTCTCAGTTTAAATCGATGGTACATCCACTTGCTTTGCTGCAAGATGATATGACTTACAGGGTCATGTGACCAATGTCGCAGTGGCTTAATAGTAGCTTAGCTCTTCATTAGCAGGATGTTATGATGCTTCGTCAGCAGCTTAATCAGCTATTAGCTTCAGCTGTTTGTCATGGGTCACCATGTTACATATGAAATAATGGGGAAAAAAACAACCAGAACTTGCCTGAGAATCATAATGTTTTTATGTTCTCTTTAATATCACAGTAATCCACTGATTGCTGTCTGTATAATAAAGTGCATAATGTAAACAGAGGCTGCTAACAGCTAATTCAGCACACTTGTAATGACATCAATGAGCCGTGATGTAGACAAAGAAGCTAAAGAATAACAACCCACAGCTAAGAAAACTTCCTCTTAACAGAGTTACAGCAGCTCATTTTTATTCTCATTTTGCTAGGAAATGACTCCCTCATGAATAAATGCAAATTCTGTATTGCACTACAAGACTAAATATGTAATTCATAGGTTATCCAAACATGTTGAGCAGATATCTGCTCCTTTAGTGGTTGAATTGTTTTATCTTTTCTGGTCCAAAACACTGAAACCATTTAGTTAAAACAATTTGAATTATAAAAAAACTTTTTTATTGAAATTAAGTGGGTTTTGGATTTGTGTTAATTGCTTATGCTAATGCTAATGCTAATGCTTAAGTAGTCTGGCACAGAATAAGGTACAGGAGCTTTAGTTTGCATGCCTCTTTTCATGCAGGACGATAATATTCAAATTATTGCATCTGCATTCTCACATAGAGCAGATTTAGGAAAATCATGTATAAGTTTTGATATCAGATATTAGATGGAAAACTTCATCTTTCATCAGGATGCCAGCCCACAGTATTTAATATAAGTTGGGACAAGATACTACAAGATATTGGTGAATTGGCTTCCATTTTGTTTGTCTTATGAGCAGTTTAAAGGTTTAATTTGTCTCAGTTTATCAAAGTGAAACAGGAAATAAGGATGCAGTTATAATGCATAATTGACCTTTACAAAGACTGCAATGTAGTTATAGTAATAATAGTAATAATAAATGGTATTCTAAAGATCTGTAAAGTACTCCCATTAGCAGTCATGATGCCGATGTCCGGTTAGCCCCCCGTCTCTGCCCCACAGGATGGATGCTGACACCAGAAACACTCCCTCTGTTTGTGCACATGTGATGATGAACTCAGATAAGATCCATTCTGAGTGGGAAATGAGCTCAGCGATCAGCTTTGCCCCACAATCTGCCTACAATAGCAAAGATCACGGTGCGGTGAGCATGACGAGACTTTCTGTGACACAAGACAATCCTTTAACTTACAGTAAAACGCTGTAATCCTCTTAGTTTTCTCTTCAGCTTAGCAATCTAATGTCATGTTATGAAGTGTTTTAAAGTTGTACTTGAAGCCTAGATCAGTTAGAATAGTTAGCTATTTGTTAGCTTTCCAGAAAAACTCTGATGCCATATTTTTTTTGTGTGTAAATGAGAGAATGTTGTAGGTTAATATGCAGAGGAGCAGAGGCTAATTGGAGAGTGCTTATCCTGTGTATCCGTTTGAATGCATGGGTGTGGCAGACTGTTAGCACTGCACTGCAATCATGAAATCGGAGACACACACACACACACACACACACACACACACACACAGGAGACTGACTATCTGCCTTCCTGCCAGTCTGTCCTCCTCCCACCACAGTCTATGTCACTCTGCCTCAACATCCCACTCCACCACTCGCTCTGTCTCTCTTTCTACACAAAACCTCCTGCAGTCCTTCGTTCAGCCACACCCTGAATCCTCACACACGCACACACAGATTCACTCGTGCACATACACGGCATATTTAAGTCACATCCTGTAAAAAAAATGCTCAACACAGTTTGTTGATGGTACATGTCGTCAGTTGTGCAGGTTGCTCTGCTTTTTGGTTGCTGAGGCTGGTTTGGGATAATTTGTGTTTGTTACACTGTCAAAAACGTCCACAGTGTTTGAAAACAATAGTTTTTAGATGCTGACATCCTCCAGTATTTGTCAGCAGTCAGTACACTGTGCCTTCATAATTAAAACAAACACTTATTTTGTATGTCAGCAGGCTTGATGTGATCATCCTCTGTTAGTGGTTGTGATTTCCAGCAGTGATCCTGGTCTTCTTCCTCCTACTTTTGACCAGTTTTATGCAAAAATTTCCTTTGTGTATGAGTAAAAGAGTTAAGATGTTGAATTTCATAAGCTGCAGGATTAGCTGCATTTCCCCCCTCAGGTTTTATTAACTAATAGAGCATCAATTACAAAAAGTAAAATATAAAAAACAAAGAAAAGTGAAACCAAAAATGAAATAATGCATAAACTGCATCACAATCGTTTCATTGAAGAAGACTCATCATGATTTTAAATTCTTTTAGTGCATTAAAATAACAGTTTAGATTTACTTTGCATCTCCATATTTTTATCCACCTATCATTTTAAAGCATTTAGATGTTTAGCTTAATGCAAAGATTTCATTTACACTGTGAAAAATGGATGTTGGCACCAGACGAACCTTCTTATCAATCAGCTATAGTAAATCCTGTGGTTGTTGTCTTGGACTTGGCAAGCTGCTGCTCTTGGCTTGGTGTTGTTTTGTTTAAGTAAGCAGAAATGTAAAAACAAAAAAAAAAAATGAGGCCATTCTCACTTTCTTTCACCCACAAACTTTCAAATATTTTCTTATTTTGGCTCCCGTTCAGCCTGTGTGAGCTCTCTAAAGGCCTGCCACACAACGTTTACCCTATTTTTTCAGCTCAAGACAAACAAGCCTTCAAGGATTTATTGAACTTATCTCTCATTGCAGGCATCAGTGGGGATGCTATGACACATAAAGCTTCTGACTAATGCTGCAGTATTTTTTTTTTATTTTATTTTTAAAGCAATAAATAGCCTAGAATAAGCTCCCAGATAATTAAAATTTGTATTTTTTTCACACACAGACAAAGCAAAACCTTTAGTGTTTTGAAATCCGTTTTGTGTCTCATGATGAAACTTGTAATTGTACCTCCAGTATTTATTTTTTGTGTTATTTCCTGATTTTGCAAACATGCAGTAACCTCTGTCCTCACCTGACTGTGATACAGTGAAGTTAAGATGACAAACTTACCTAAATCCCTCTTTCTGTCTCCCTGCAGACGGATGTAAATGCCTGTTATCTGCGATCAGCTCGTGCAGGGAACCTCGAGAAAGCTTTGGATTACCTGAAGAATGGAGTCGACATTAATATTTGCAATCAGGTGAGCTTTAAATCATACGATCCTCAGAAAACAAGGGTGTCAGAATATTTCTCTCTGTAACTATTACTATAAAAATGTCAGTTAAGTCTGTGGAGATCTTAATGTGATATATTACTCTAAATTACTCTACTTATTATTACACACAATGTTTAGAAAAGGCTTCTGAAAATGCATGCATGTACGGGACAACAACAAAAATGCTAAATACTGGTAGCCTTGTGCTTCAATAAATACTATAAATACCAAAGCTGTACCATTTATTTGGATGTTATAAGGACAAAAACGTCTAATAATGCTTGATGTCTCTAAATGAAAATGCAGAAAGTGTTTTCTAAAGGCTCTCTCTCTCTTTTCTGTCCCTCTCCAGAACGGTCTGAATGCTCTCCATCTGGCCTCGAAGGAGGGCCATGTGGAAGTGGTGGCTGAGCTCATCAAACATGGTGCCAATGTGGATGCAGCTACCAAGGTGTGTGCCACCCAAGAGTCACACTCACACACAGACACACACAGGCAATCGCACACAATCACACACAGTCACACACACACAAACAGGCTCAAAGTGTCTGAATTCACACATACGCACTGTGGTTGGCTTAGTCAGCTCTTTCTCAAAGTCACATTGCTCAAGCAGCACTAGAGGAGATGAATGGCTGTGTGTTAGCAGAGAGGGTTAGGCAACCAGTGCAGTGATATTAAATATAAATAAATTTATGAAAAAGCCGTCTGGTTTTGTGCTTGACAGCGCTTCACACATAAATGTCTTGTGGTTTGGTAGTATGTCAGTTATATGACAGTGAAACTGTGAGCTGTGTTCATTAGCGATATGGCTCCACATAATGAATGTGTCCCTGCCTGCTAAAGTTGGCTCCTTTAGCGCTGGCTGCCTTCAAAGGTGAATAAATAACTGGGAGAAAACATGTAAGTGTTTACAAAGGATTGACACATGTCTAAATTGTCTCTATGTTGCACCAAAGAAACTACTTTAAATGTTTCCACACAGAACTGTGAGGTGTAATAGTGATTTAGCTAACTAAACTAGCTAGCTTAGTAAGAAAGCTAATGTTAGCTAAACTGAGTTGAGCAGGAATATGAAATAAGGTATAGTTAAAATATTTTTATTTGAAAATAAAAATTTTGTTTAATAGTGATGTAGGTTAAGTTTTCATTTTTTAAAAGTTATGTATTAAAAACTGAACACCAGTGTTGCCAAACAATAAGCTAACAGTATCATGCTAAATGACTGTAGCATTTAGCAGCTAACATTAATGAGCCAGATGCTAATGTTGGATGGATAAAAAGCTAACTGTTTGCTACAAGTTCATCAGTTTAATGCTTTAAGATAATAATAGATCACTGTATTGTTTACAGCTTTGTTTCTGCTTTCAAAATATTAGTTAAAATGAGTTAAACTAAACCAAATGGCTGACACAGCTAACTCGTTGATCCAAGTTATCATCTGAACCGGAGTAAAAGAGCTTTATAAGATGGAGCATAAATTATATTTTGATAATTTTCAAGTTGAATGGTTATTATACATATTAATATTTTCTACAAAGTTAGCTTGATGTTCAGTTGTGAGTCAAAGCTGAAATTAAGAAATCACAGGAACTCTGAATAGTTTGTTAGCCAACAAGTTTGGTATACTAACATTATAGGGTTTATTTCTTGTTTCTCCTGCCAGAAAACAAGTAAATGAAGATTTGAGTGTATATAAACATGCTGACCTTCACAGTTTAAAACCAGAGTTTTTGCATTGCTGCTGCATATTTACTCCATGAGAGGAAACTCTGATTTTTGTCTGTGTTTAAAATCCTCTGGCAGCAATTTTTTTAAATGGCTGCATATCGTAAACACATATATAGTTACATGTCTCTATATGTCTTGTTGCTGGTTCAAATGAACTGAGTACAGTACAGTTACTACTGTACAGTAAAATCGGAGAGGTGAAGCCTGAGAAGTAAAGGAGATACAGCAGTTCAGATTCAGGAATGAGGCGTGTGTGCATGTGGAGTTTCCAGTGGCAGCAGGAATGACAACATGGCAACAGCTGCTACTTAGCAGCTATAGCTGAAATACATGCAACAGGTGCATGTCATGGATCAACTCAATGTCATACCAGCTTTACCTCTTTTTTTGTAACGTCCAAGAATAATCTTTATTTCATCACGTACAAAAAAGGATTTTTTAAAAATGGTTTAAAATTAAATCTTAATTCCTGCCACTAGCTGTATTTCAGAAAGCTGTTACTGCGACTGCTAACACTATTGTGGGACAAACTACAATATTTTACTTCCTGTTGTTTTTAAAACATCTGTGTGCACCTGTACCTTTTGTCTCATGCATTATATTTGCTGTACATCCCCCCCCTCTGTGGCTTCCCCTTTATCTCAACCAGCCCTCCATCCATCCATAAACAGACCACGGCACATTTACTGAAAATAATTTTTAAAAGTTTTTAATATTTTCCTCTTTTTTTCGCACCAGAAAGGAAATACGGCCCTCCACATAGCTTCCCTTGCTGGGCAGACAGATGTGGTGAAGGAACTCGTCACCCACAATGCCAACGTCAACGCACAGTCTCAGGTAAAACACACACACACACACACTCAGACACACAAAACTGTCCAATTGTGAAATCATCTTTTTTGAAAGTCTGAAAGTTTGAGCGTGTGTGTGTTCATGCAGATGAATGTGTATACAACTGCTGCACAAACAGTGTCATCTCTGGGTGTGTGTGTGTGTGTGTGTGTGTGTGTGTGTGCTGTGTCAGCAGCTCAGCAGTACTTCCTGGCCCACATTTAGTTGTGAGCACCCACACACAGACACAAACTCCTCTGGTCATCAGAACAACAATAATTATGTCAATATCAAAGTCTTTTTTTAAACTGTATGGAGAGAAAGACATTAAGTGGCTTTTGAAGGACTAAAACTTTTGATGCAGCACGAAAACGATCGGAAATTTAATTATTTCAGATCTTTATTTTTAAGATTAATTCAGTTTAAAGTGCTCTAGGCGAAGCTAATAGCAGGGACCGCCGATTTTTAATTATATAAACAATGAAATTCACAATATTTCTTCCAGTTTGCGCATATTACTGTCTTGAAGTAATAAGGATTAAGGGACTCAAACAGAGTATGTATGGATCACCTTATACTCTAGATTTAACATTTGTACTTGGAATATAACTGTCAGTGAAACACACTACTTCTTTCACTAATTATAAAAAACACAGAAATAACTAGTATTTTTTATTATCAGTGGTAGTATTAGAACTAGTAGCAGTAGTAGTATTAGTCATAATAATAGTATTATTATTAGTATTATTATTAGTAACAACACATATTCCCAATATAATCAGAAATTGTAGTTTTTGCATTCAATTTTTGTATGGATTTAACAAATAAGATATAATACGCTAATAATTTGCTAAATGCTAAGCTAAGCTAACTGTCTTCTTCTATAGCTTTAAATTTGACTGGTTTTAAGCTTCTCATCTGCAGTTTTTTTTTTAATTTTGAATTGTTCCTTTAACAATAGAAATACTCACCTTGTTAATTATAGATTAGATTTAGTGATGCTATCATTTGATTTCCATTGTGTCCTCAGTCACAGCTGCATTTTGACTGTAAAGTTTCGTTGTCATACTGTATAAGAGAGTGAACTAGAGAAGCTTTTGGTGCACCGACACCAGAATAAATACAAAGAAGAGAGCAGGAGGAGGAGGAGGAGGCTTTTTGCATGCTGAAGTGATTTTTGGATCCTCGTGTTGCCATGGAGATGTGTTTTCTTGGCCTTGTTCTAGTGTTGCCCCACACACACACAGTCACACATACACACCCACACAGACACACACACACACACACACACACACAGAGCCCTCTTCAACTCCAGCTCCAGATCACTTTTATCTTTTATCAGGTGTGAGGTATGTGCGGAGGTGATAGTATGCACTCCATGATAGGTTCGCTGCAGGAGTGTGTTCATGTGCAGTCGGAGAAAATCGGAGAAAATCGTGCTTCGAAGTAGGAGTGTGTTGATACAGACCAAAACCTTTTAATCCCGGCGCTGTATACAAACCTGATGGGGTTGTTTGTTTTTGACTGACCCAGTAAATTAAAAGGCACTTCATCACATTAATGCAAAAAAAAAAAATCCCATAAATCCAATGATGCCATAAAGCCAAACTCCTGCTTATTGATTTTCAACACTGCAATGACCTGATGCAAGCAGAGTAATCAATGGGATAGATCAGATTGGCCAACCCTGCTCTGAAGTCACCATGACATATTTTAATGCAGTAACATTGTTTTTTTAAAGAATAGGATTCTTTCTACTAGTTTTAAGCAAACTTACTGACTTTTTGCACTTTATTTTACAAAACAGGTCCCATTATATTCTGATATTGTCCAAAAATAAGAACTAATATGTAATTGAACTGAGACAATCCATTTTCTCTAAAATATTGACAAGTATAGGGATTATTAATTCTGATAATTTATAGTTTAAGAGGAATCAGATTTTAAGCGATTGGCTTTAAAAGGATCTCGATCACTTTTTCCTGTTTTTAAGATTTTAGTGATTCTTTCAAAATAATGTCTCTTGTTATTAAACAAGAGTTCATCTTTTATTGATTCGATTAATGTTTCATTTTTGCTTTCTCTTTATTTTGAAGATTAGCTTCTTCATTTAAGAAACACTAAGATTTTCTTCTGTTTTCTCAGAGCTTGAGATCCCAGAATTTCAAGAAACAGATCTGATAATTGCAATTAAGTTAAAGATAAAGAAGTCATGCTGGAGTTACCAGGCAAAGCTTTCTTTTCTTTACTTGATGAATGCAATTTACTTTCACACATTTTTTCTTGTTCATAGGAGATTCAGTTACATCTAATGTTAAAGTAAAGAGTATACTGGAGTGTTTTAAGGATCAAGGTTGCAGGTCTGATTCAGTTTTTTTCTTTTCTCTTGCAGAATGGCTTCACTCCGCTGTACATGGCAGCGCAGGAGAACCACATAGATGTGGTGCAGTTCCTATTGGACAACGGCTCCAGTCAGAGCATCGCCACTGAGGTAACTAAACCAGCAGACAGCAGACACTCATGAGCCAATAACAGCTTGCAATAGCTGCCCTTCATCATCCAAGCCTTCTAATTATGCTGCTGCATCACGACCAACAGATTCTTTGTTTTAAATGGTAAATATGTGCCTGCCACCAGTGACTTATTTAGGAGACAAAAGCTGCATCTCAAGTCATCCTTTGCTATGATGTAAGAAGTAAAAAAAAAACTTTGTGGTTTTTATAAATGAATCTGTTGACTAAATGGTTGCAAAGGAGGAAGAGAGTTCGCAGCAGAGCAGCCGGCAGCAGCTTGTCGTCTTCAATCACAAAGACCTTGACTGACTTCAGCCTCAACAGAGAGAAATGTTGACAGAACATGTGAATATGAACATATAAATCTGGATTTTTAGCGCTCCTGTATGGACAACATGGAGGCACTGATGACACACCTGTCTGTGTTTTCTGAATATGCGGTTAAAGCTTCATCTGTCTCATTATTGTTTATAAGTGAGACGTTCTCGTTTACTTCTCAATTCATTCTTCTTCATTCGCTTCAGTTGTCTTCCTCTTTCCTTCTCTCCATCCTTCCTTCCTTCCTTCCTTCCTTCCTTCCTTCCTTCCTTCCTTCCTTCCTCCTTTTGTCTGCCTCCTTCTCTTCCCCACTTCATCTTTCTGCAACATCTCATCATTCTTTTTTACCTCCTCCAGTCAGAGACGGGTTGAATTATTCATGAGGGGAAATAAATATCCATGTTTGAAGCAACTCCAGGTGTTTAATAATTCATGTTTAAATATTTCAGCATAACATGAAGCACAAGAGATCAGATTTTTTTATTTTTTAGATTTTATGTACATGTGATTTTTTAATGCATTTAATAAAATTTAATTACTCATACACACACATATATATAAAATTTAGATGTGACACAAATGAGATTTATTTGTTATGAATTTTCAGTTTTGGTTATGGGCTCATAGTTTAACTCTTTATAGTTTAATGTTCTGAGGTTTTTATTAAATTTAGTGTTGGGGAGAAAAAATTATGCTGTGTCACTGCAAGATCATTAACCCTTTGTTGGTGCATTTTTTAACTTTGAAGTATTTTTAGGGTATTTAAGGAACTCTGTGTCTTTTCCTGAATCTATAATGAAGCAGCTGAATAAGGAGGGTGGTGCTTGGGGACGGTTCCTGACATCTGAAATGCTTTAAAAGGCTAAATTTATGCATGTGTGCATGCCTGACAGTGTGGACACGTGTGTGTGTGTGTGTGTGTGTGTGTGCTAGCATGGGTGTGTTTGTTTGGTTGTTTTGTGCAGTTCTGTGTGTGTGCTCTGCAGGATCTCTGAGGGGAGATTCTGCTTTGATGTGTGGGTGTTGTGATGCTGAGTTGGTTTTATTCAGACAGTCGGCAGCCTGTGTAAACACACGCGTGTGCATTGCAGACAGATACACACACACACACACACACGCACACACACATGCATGCTATCTATGTTGTTTTACTTGTGAGAAATCTTTCCTTTTCTTTGATGATTCATGGATAATGCTGCTGGTAGTGTCTGCTCGGCCTCTCATTTATTATAATACTTGTGTGAATTGATAGAAATTGATGTGTGTGTGCGCAGTATGCGGTTACTTCTTGTCTGCTTCTTGGTTTCTGCCCATTAGCAGCTAAATTTCTTTTCGATTTGTCCTTGAGAGACCCTGAACTCCTACTCAAGCGCCTAAAATAGCCTTAGTGCATTAGCTTAAATGCCTAAATTGCTAAATGGCTGTTAGATTGCCCTATAGTAGTAAAGCCTCTTTCACACAAGCCCTTTTAAAGTAATTTGATGGCAATTGAACATATCTGACTAAATAAGCACCCTTGTGGATATAATTACTATATGTATTGATACAGATACATAGGTTAAAGGATAACACCACTAAATTTAAAAGGGTTTTTTTTAATGAAAACTGAAACAAAAGATGCCTCTTGTGATGCTAAAGCTATGAAATGGGAGTTAAAAAACCTGCTAGATTTATAAATTAACAGTTGTTTGTTTGCAAGAAAAAATATAATCAGCTGTTTTCTACGAACCCCCTTTGTTTTATTGACATATTTGTCCCTACAGAATCATAAATATGACTTAAATGTGAGCCAAGTTAATCTCTTTAGCTGATGAGGTGCTAACATTAAGTATCCATGTCGTTTCCGTCTCCTGGTCTTGACTGTTTCTGCTGGTCCACAGGATGGTTTCACTCCTCTGGCGGTGGCGTTGCAGCAGGGCCATGATCAGGTGGTTTCCCTCCTGCTGGAAAACGACACCAAAGGGAAGGTTCGCCTGCCCGCGCTGCACATCGCAGCACGGAAAGACGACACAAAGGCCGCGGCGCTCCTCCTCCAGAACGACCACAATGCTGACGTGGAGTCCAAGGTACGCTCTCTGTTTGACAGGCAGGACTACAATTCCCATCAAGACCTACAGAGAAAGCGATTTTTTTGTAATTTTTGTCCTTCATAAGATTCGCTCCAGCTTATTCCTGGCCCTCTGATACCTTGCATGAATTATTGGCACGACTTGGAGTTCCTTTTGTCACTGAGCCTGCGTCTTTATGTCGGCGATGTGCTACATCTGTGTTTCTTTTTCTCAGAGGCTTTCAAGTAATAAATTATTTTGGAACAAATGAGATATAAATATTAATTGATGAGGATGCTCAGAGATGTTTGTTGGCAGACTTGCTAACATTTGACAGGATCAAACTATCTTTTTCTACTTTATTTCCAGTCTGTGTTAAGCTAAATTAGCCACCTGGTGGGGGAAGCTTCATATTTGGGATTAGAGTTAAGGTTAGAAATTAAAGTAATGTTTATCTTCTAATTTAACTTTAAGCATAAAAGCAAATAAGAACATTTTCAAACATCAATCTGTTTTTTCAACAAGGCAATCTGATCAAACCTCGATGATGGGGGATCTCATCTAGAGGGACCATAAGAAGTTATTTTAACTTATCATCCTGTAGAAACCCAGATGAGAGAAACAGCAGGAGCTCTTGAATGCTGTGTTTTAATCTTTGTTTTTAACACTTTATCTCCTAAAAAATATTCTATGCTCCTTGTCTATTTACCCAAAATCCTCTGAGAGTATGAAATACACATTTAGCATACAGCTACATGTGCAGACACTGGCTCAGTGAATGAGGTGGTTAGATATTTTTTAACATTTTGGTTTTTTTTATTGTGAACTTGATGGTGTTTTTTGCTGGTCCCTATTAATAAGTCATTCAAGTCCCAGACTAGTATTCAATGGCAATATTTTGACTCTACATGTGTCACAAACTAAGGCCAGCGTAGTCTCTCTTTGTCATGTAGAAACAATAATTCAGACAAAGTTTATTTAACACAGAGTCTTTTTCCCAGTTCAGAACAAATAACAGACCATCAGGCAGAGTCTCAGTCCATCGTTCAGTTGTGTGTCCCTCTGTGTTTTGGTTATCATCACGACCTCCTGCCACATTATCATTTACCCATCCTACAGCTTCGTGCAACCATAGTGTTGGTGTTGCTGTTGTAGTTGTTGTGGTGCACTAACCACCCCATTCTCTCCTCCTCCTCCCTCTATTTGTTCCTTTTTCTTACCCTACCGCTTCCCCGTTTTCCCTTCTCCCTTCTAGATGATGGTGAATAGAACAACAGAGGTACATCTTCTCCTCTCTTTTCTTTTCTTTTCCCTTCCTTTCCTCTCTCCTCTTCTTTTCTATCCTGTCATTGCTCACTCATGGTCACCATCGCAAAGCCAAAGCTTCTGTTTGCTAGCATGAATGCTAAATGCTGGCATGAATGCTTTTGCTGCTGACGGAGCCTCACCTGCGTGCCTGTTTTTCAAGCCTGCATCACATTTTGACTTTTTGCTTTGTGTGCATCCAGTGGCTTGCAGCTTTTTGGCCAGACAGTGTCAGTTACCTTAAGTGAACCTGGAGCATCTCTGGGTTTACTTAAAGTATCTTTTACCATTTTTCTTTCATAGGAAAACTTAGGTCTCATTCAGTAAATATTGCAATATACAGAGCTGGCTGCTAACGCTAGGCAGGTAAAATAAACAATGAGGGAGATAAAATTACCTGGAGCCAACAACAACAGCTCTCACGTGATTAATTTTAGCATAATATACATTTTCCAGGCTGCCATTTGTATAACTTGGGCATACTTACTGTCTTTAAATGTTATTTTAAACATAAATATCTATTCAACAAAGCAAAATCTCAGTGAAGTTTTACTGCAAAGCCTCAAAGGAATAATTTAGTTGTGTTCTTGTGAAGGTTTATGTGAAAATTTTTAAGACTACTCTCATGCATTTGTTGTAAATATGAAACTAAAGATAACATTTGTTTTCCTGAGCTTGTAACAATAAGTAAAACAACTGCTTCACTGCATTGGTGTCATAAAGCTTCATTGCTCAACATGCAAAACAGCCGTCATGACAAAGTTGATTCAAGCTGTGGCAGATTTCAGAGCAAAAGCTCACCATCATCACCTGCTAGCCTTGTTTTCTTTGGATTTTACAGTAAATATAAGTGCAGGTTTTATCCTTTTCCCCTTTGACTTCCCTTTCTTCATCCACAGCAGCACCTTGTTTGTGATCCTACACGAAAATGCAATAACACCTGTGACATCTGCGGACTAGAAAAATGCTTTTGTTCCTTGTTTGTTGCACTGCTTGTGTGATTGCTTGTGACGCACAAAGTCTTGAGTTTGAGCATTTATTCCAATATTGTTTGTGCTGCAGATTGCGAACGTCTGCATTCATGTTAATTTGTTTTGCTTGTGACTGTCTGTCTCTCATCCAGCTGACAGTGAAAGGAAAAAAACCGGAGGGCTTAAGTGATAATACCGACTTCAGTCGAGCTTTAGCATGCCCATAGATTTGATTTAGTTGCTTTTCTGAACAAACATGAGCTGAATGTTGAACTGACCGTCCTTTGATATAATGCTAATCATTGCCTACGACTCAAGAAAGCAGTTTTATCAGCTTTCAGTCAAAATGCTTCTTGATTATGCTCATGATAACATCGTTAATAGTGTGTTTACTTTTCCTGTTTGTTTATTAGATAAATTCATTTATAAACCAGGAAAAAAATCACTTGACTGATTGAGATTGAACTGTCTAAGATAGTCTGAATAAATGGATGTTTGTATTGAATTAATACTTACGAAGAGGACTTGTGTTTGTTACTTCCTGTGTTTAAGCGGTTACTTTTGGCCTGTGGACTGTTTCTTTAAGCAGCCTTTTAACAACTTTTAAATCCAGATTACTTACACTTATGCAGATGCACGCTCACCTGCATGTCTGTTCTTTCTATTTCCTGTCAGATGAAAGCATGACATAGAAGACAAGAGAAAAAAAAAGGACCTTAGCATGTTTTTCATCTGACAGGAGCTTATATTTTGCTTCCATCCACTTCAGACCTGAATAATGTCACTTTGCGGTGAACTTGCCAACAACTTTTGGAGGAAAGAAAATTAGGAATGTGTTTTATTATCGAAGTAAAATTCCTTTTATTTTGTCTAATTTCCTAAGCATGTTTGGCTCTTACTCAGCTCTGGTCTGCTGCGCTCTGTTAGCCTGCTTTTATCCAACCTCAATGTTATATCCCATCATGCTTTGCACATAGGTCATCATTAGAGATGCCTTTTCCTCTCTTCAATTGACTCTGTCTCTGTCTGTCTCTTGTTCCTCTCAGAGTGGTTTCACTCCTCTCCATATTGCGGCTCACTACGGCAACATTAACGTAGCGACACTCCTGCTAAACAGAGGGGCAGCTGTGGACTTCAAGGCCAGGGTAGGTACACACACACACTCACACACACTCACACACACACACACAGCTCTTCTGAAGGAAGTCCTGCTGCTGCAAGCACTCATTCACATGAGAGGGTTGGAGGATTCGTATGTGCTTTTGTGTGTGAAATCCAACACTGACTCATGTAATTCTACAGCTGTGCTTGTCACTCTGCATGTTGTGTGTGTGTGTGACATGATACTGAAGGAATGCTGCATGAGTTTAAGGTTAATGAAGAGTGTGTGTGTGTGTGTATGTTTGGGAATGAATATCTTAAATAATTAATGTCAATCAGTACATTAGTACACTAAATTTTTATTTCTGTTTTGTTGTGTTTTGTTTTAAGTGCTGATTAGAATAGAATAACAATAAGAGGAAGATTAGAATAACACAGAAATTAGAGAAAAACACAGCTTTTATTTAAAGGTTAGGACTTGTCATATTGTGTTTTTGTTTTTTCTCTAAAATCAACAAATACACACATACTGCAGTTTATTTTGACTCAGTTCCACCTACAGAACTGAGTGTCTCAGATACTTGCCAACGACTGCAAAACATGAAAATATTTGTCCCTTTGTGGGATTACTTAACTCTGAGTAACCTCAAGAATAGCACAGACTTATCCTTCAACATTTATTGTAAAAAAATACAATGAAATACATTGAATTAATGATAACTTCTGGCTGTTTCTCAGGAAAGACAAAAGGACTAGTATGCAGCTGAGGCTGCTGGAATGGTTGTATTCCTCTAGAGGGGGGTATTTATCAATTTTCCTGCACTGACAAAACATTTTCCTCTAATAAGGTGACAAAATTGAGTCTGAAGAGTTTTCTGCAGCTTATTTTTTACTTGAAATTCACACTGTCATGAACTTTTATCAGATGACAACTGTCACTGACAAACAGAGTTACAGTATTTAATAATATTCTGTGTTTCGTTGCCATTTTATTCTTGTTTTTGTTGTCAGATGACAAATTTATGTTTCTGTTTCTTCTCAGAATGACATAACACCACTGCACGTAGCATCCAAACGTGGAAACAGCAACATGGTGCGACTGTTGCTGGAAAGAGGGGCCAAGATAGATGCACGGACCAAGGTAACACACACACACACACTCTCACACACACACAAAGCTGGATATCAGCCTGAACACAGAGCCTGTAACTGTCTGTTTTTGCAGGATGGTTTGACTCCTCTCCACTGTGGAGCTCGGAGTGGCCATGAGCAGGTGGTGGAGATGCTTCTGAACAGAGGAGCTCCAATATTGTCAAAGACCAAGGTAGGTACACCTCCACCCTGTGTGCGTGTGTGTGTGTGTTTTATAACACACACATACACACACAGTCTCTTCTGTTCTGTCATTCTGTCCTTCTTATGCAATTTTTAAGTAATTTCTTCATCTTTATCCTCTTTATTTTTGCATTTTGATGTGTTTCTTTAATGTTATTCTTCAGATTTTCACAATTTTATATTTGTTTGTATGCTGTCAGTGTGTTTTTTTAAGGATTTTTTAACTCAATGCTCCATTACCCTATTGGCAAGAAGAGGAGGGGCTTAATAGCAGACATTAGCTAAGGTTAAAGCTTGTCCCAACTATGTGTGCAATAAAAGCCAGAGTTACATATTTACTGTCTACATGATCATCGTAATCTTCAGGACAACTTTTGTTTTTTTAATTAGAATGAAAATTAAATTTTTCATTAAAAAACACATCAAAATGCAAATTATATCCAAATAATACAATCAATTTTTAATGTCCTTGTTTAATGTTTCAGTGGAATGTTTTTCAAATGTTTCCTTTTTTCAGTTTTGTCAAGTTTTTTTTTCACCTGAATTCACCCTCTGTGGAATAAATGAAGGATTTTCTGAGCTTAATGTTTCCCTGAACTGTCTTTCTGTTTCTGTCTCACTCTTTTCATCTGTTCTTACAAACACGTCTTCCTCTTGTCTTCCCCTCAGAACGGTTTGTCTCCCCTCCACATGGCGACGCAGGGCGACCACCTCAACTGCGTCCAGCTGTTGCTGCACCACGACGCCCCCGTGGACGACGTTACCAACGACTACCTGACAGCGCTGCACGTGGCCGCCCACTGCGGGCATTACAAGGTGGCAAAGGTCATCGTGGACAAGAAGGCCAACCCCAACGCCAAAGCACTGGTGAGGAGAAAAGGATGGAGGAGGAACTTTAATGGGATGATGTTCAATACACACCTGAGACGCTGCTAAAGTAAAATATTTATTACTATTTAATGGAAAAAGTCACGTGCAAACCACCAGCACATTAATGTAACAAGGTGCATTTTATTAAGGAGTTTTAGAGGGGAGGGTGAAAAGGTGCAAAGGTTTTAATTCCCACAAAATGGAAGTGTTAAAATAAACTGTTATTTTCTGCTTTTGTGGATGTGGAACTTTTATGTGTTGCAGATGATTTAATCTGCTAATGAACCAAAAACCTTATTTTCAAGTCTTTCCTCTCCACCTTTTTTCTCTCCCTTACCTCCATCATTGTCTTTACTTCTTCTTTTACAAAAAGAGAAAAATGAGAGACTTTAATTGAGAAAAAAAGAGACAGGAAAGAGAAGACGGAGTAAATTAACGAAGGAAACGAGACTAAAAGAGACCAAACCAGGGTTTTGTTGTAAGACAACCATCTCTGCTCTGTAATGGGAGAAGTCTGGGTGTGGTTAGAGCACTGGGACTTTATAGCCAGAGAGAATGAATAGGGGGGGAAAAAAAGGAGACAGAGAGGAAAATGAAGTCATACGAATGAGCCAGAAACCTCAAAGTCAAGCGAGTAAGAGAGGGAGGGAGCAGAGTGTTTCGTGTTGGCGAGAGAAGAGTGAGTTGTAAAGAAAAGTATCTGTTTCAGTGCAACATACATGAAGTTTTTTTTTTTTTAACAGCTTACAGTGGAGTAAATTATTTCCACACATGCTTGTCTGGTTTGCATGCAGAAAAGAAAAGTGAAAGAAAGAAAGAAAGAAAGAGGGGAAAAAAGGAAAGAAGTTTCCTCTTTTGTTCTGTTTGTTTTTCCGTACGTTGTTCCAGATTTGTCCTCCGCCAGCTCTGCAAGACCTGCAAAGTAGTACCCAAAAAAAAAGTATTTGGAGTATTTTAAAACCTGAAGATGTCTTTGTTTTTGTTTTCGTTTCGCTGTGTTGTAGAATGGTTTCACTCCCCTGCACATCGCCTGTAAGAAAAACAGAGTTAAGGTGATGGAGCTGCTTCTGAAGCATGGAGCGTCCATACAAGCTGTCACTGAGGTAGGTCTGTGTGTGTGTGTGTGTGTGTGTGTGTGTGTGTGTGTGTGTGTGTTTGTGTTTTATAGCAGTAAAAGCTCTTGTACTCTGTGAACTTTAGCAAGCATCATTAAGAGAGTCAGATGGGTTTTCTTGTCTTAACAGGGCTTAAATTTGTTTTCATGGTGGTGGAGAGTAACTACCTACAGTAACATACCAGATTTTATTCATATTCTGCTACTTTAAACTTCAACTCCACTTTGTTTAAGAGGAAAATAATGTATATTTTTAAGACCAGACAACTCTAGTCACTTTAAAGATTACTATTTTAATTACTGCTGCAAAAGTCTTTATCCTACCAATGAAAAATTTTCTTTTATTTAGTCCTCGATGTCTTATTTGCTCTCTGCTCCTGTGAGTCTTAAACATGTAATTCAGTTTAACTGTCAACCATCATGTCACAGGCCCAGCTCCTTATGAACAGAATTAACCATTAAACTAAGGTGTATTCCCTCTTTGTGTTGAGATCCGAGTGACATTTTTGTTTGTGTCCTGTTCTCGCTGATGGAAAAGGAGACTTTGAAGAGTTTGCTGTTGTTGTTTGATGCTTAACTGACTTACACAGAGTCCAGTAGTTATCAGGAAAAGCTCAAAAATGTAGATTAATCTGAGTAAAAGTTATTTTAATGAATCCTTTTTGTTGCTGTGTCTCAGTTTTCGCCTGTGTTGTTCATTATTAATGAGGCCGTTGTAAAATCATATTTGTTTTTTCATTGTTTATAGTTTTTTGTTTTACATTGGTAACATATTAAATTCTGTATTTCTTCTTCTATTATAGTGTTTTGAGACAGAAAAATGGTTTATTAAACTAATTTTTCCACTCCACTGTGCCTCCCTTCACTCTGCAGTCCGGTCTGACTCCCATCCATGTCGCAGCATTTATGGGACATGACAACATCGTCCACCAGCTGATCAACCACGGCGCTTCACCAAACACAAGCAATGTGGTGAGTTCAGTTTCTTTTGGTCCCTTTACTTTTTGTGTCCACCTTGTGTTCTCAAAGGATTTGCAAAATGGAATAAGGCGAATATTTTTTGGGAGATATTCTTTTAGACACATTTTAGATCCGTAAAGAAACAAAAAATTCTCTTGGTAAAGACCTAAGCGTACTTGTTCATCCTTTGTACCTGCAAGAGACAACGTGGCATGGTGTTTGCAACCAGCTGGTGAACACAGCAGAGCATTTAGCAGCTAAAGCACCAGATATTTCCCTCAGGAGTTAATGAACAAAAAACGAGAGGTAAAAGAGTTTAAATAGAGTAAAAAGTGGATTACAGTTCCTCAGTTTGCTGCAAAAACGACTCTGAATGAAATAAATGGATGAAGTTTTGCTAGCAAGTTCATCATAATTACCTTATTTGTCAAATGTTGTGTGCACAACTTGTTTTTGATGCCCCCTAGTGGCTTAAAACATAACTTATTGCAGGTTTAGGTATTAGGATTTTAAATGGAGAACTTTAAATTGTTGTATTAGTACTTCTGCTGTTAATACCTGACTCTTAAAACTTAGAGATTAATTCGTTCAAACATGGAGCCTTTAAGCCAAAACTTCCTCAACCTCTGATCTCTGCTGTGGTTTGAGCAGACAGGAAGAAGGAGAGAGAGTCTATTAATGCCATGTGTATGTAAGGAAAGGCCTCCGCACTCTCATCTTGTCTTTCAAGGAAAGAAAAGAGAAAGGAGTTAAAAAGAGAGAGAGAGGAAGGAGAGAGGAGTAATGAGTAAACAGAGACAGAGGGAAAAAAAAAGAGGGGAATGAGTCCTGCACATTCAACTCCTCAAACCCAAGTATTTGGTCGCCCACGCCGTGACTGTGGCCAGGTTACCGTAGAAACAGAGTATTATGGGACGTCATTATGGGGAGTTGGGTGTGGAAAACAGGGGGGGTCTCCCTCTCTCTCTCTCTCTTTCTTTCATTCTCTCTTTCTTCCTGCCTCCTTTTCTTTCTGTACATCTCAACTGAGTGTGTTTTCAGGAAAAAAGTAAGACTGAGAAGAATCAAAACCTTGAAATAACTGTCAACCCCTCTTTGTCGTGTGTGTGTGTGTGTGTGTGTGTGTGTGTTTTCCAGAGGGGGGAGACAGCTCTCCACATGGCAGCGAGGGCAGGACAATCAAACGTGGTCCGATATCTGATCCAGAACGGAGCACGGGTCGATGCCACAGCCAAGGTAGACCATGTGTGACACTCAGACAACGACAAAAAAAAAAAGGAAGACACCTTGAACTCATTCAACCACAAAGCTTCTGTGTGTGTTTGTGTGTGTGTGTTTATGCATGTTTGTTTGTTTGGGATGTAGTAATGAGTGTGTGTTTGCATTTTTGTGAGAGTGTGGTTGTGTCTTCGCACGTGTCTAATTACTGAGTAACTACAGTACAGAGACATTCCTTTTGTTTCCAGTTTGAGGATTTGTCTTTTTGTTCTCTTTGTAAGAGTAAAACTTTCAGAGGGGAAACGTTCACAATATTATAAAGAAAATGATGTTTAGATTTGCTATTAATTGTACTAATTTTAATGCAAGAAGCCTCTTCATTTTACTTTCTTTAAGAATTAACATACATTGTAGAAGAATGACTCTTTTTAGGATGTGGGATTTATTTTCATTCAAAGACTTAGAAATCTGGAAAAAGCTTAATTTTAATGTTTTTAAGGTTTGAAATATGCTTGTTTTTAAACCTAATCTGGTCTTTCATCAGCGTAATTCATACACAACACAAGAATATTTAAACATTTGAAATTGAACCATCCCATCCACATATTTGTTTGTTATCTCCTGAAGTTAAAATTGAAAACTGAAAACATACAAACAATCTTAACAGCTGGTAAAATAAACAAAGTGATGATGTACGTTGATTGCCGTTGGTATTAAAGGAATTCCTTAAAATTATTTATTTGTAATTGCGTTTATAGTAACAATTACATGTAGTTATAAACGTCTATTAAGTCTTAAGGGGTCAAATTGTGTGACTATTGTAAACTGATGGCTTCTTGTATATAAATTATATTCAAAACGCACAAAAACCACAAAACTGCATTATTTTTTCCTGTAAAAATCTCAGTTTAGGAAAAACAAACACATGAACTCACTGATGTTCTTTCTCTCAGCTGTTGTGTTTGCTTTGTTTTTTGGTTGAACACTAATTAAATTGTTTGTTTGTTTGTTTGTTTGTCACCAGGACGACCAGACTCCTCTGCACATCTCGAGCCGTCTCGGTAAACAAGACATCGTCCACCAGCTGCTGGCAAACGGAGCATGCCCAGACGCCACCACCAGCTCCGGATACACGCCGTTACACCTGGCTGCCAGGGAGGGGCACCGAGACGTGGCCGCGGCGCTGCTGGACCAAGGAGCTAGTCTGAGCATCATTACCAAGGTAACCAATGAACGGTCCCGGAGTCAGCGGCTGTAGTTGATGCGTGTTGTGTTTCAGGAGTTAAAGCAGGTCACCCACTTAACAGAAGGTCAATAGTTTGATTCCCGTTGTGCATGTCGGTGTCCTCGGGCAAAACGCGGAGCCTCAAACTGCTCCCAATGGCTCTTTTCCATTTACATGCTGCCGATGAGGAGGTCGTATTCTGCTTTTTGTGGTCAAAATGCTGGAAATGCACTGCGAACATGTGGTCCATTTATGGTTCAGCATACATGATATGTTACTGCCCCTCCCAAAGGGATTCTGGGTTTGAGGAACATGAGTTACAGTCGGAGAGTTGGGTCAGAACAACCTCTCTGGAGTGTGAAAACACCGTTGCAGGAGAAAGCTTTCTTTGTGCATTACTCATTTCATAACCTTCATTTAAACTGCAACAGAGCGTTTGATTGCCTCAGTTTCCACAGTGAGGAAAGTCCCAAAACTCTAAAAAACAGTCAAACACCGGAGATGTTTCCATTTTCAGTCATGACTGGATGCTGGCAAAACAAAGGAAAAGGAAGTCTTTATGAGTTGCTTTTATATTCACTTCATTGTGGGGTTTTTTTTGTTAAATTATTAACAGTTGTTTGCGTGGTGGCTGTTATTGATTAGATATAATGAACAAGGCTAAGTTAAGTACCATGCTAGTGGCACTTTGAAGCCATGCATACGTGCTTAATACTTAAACATCAGCATGTATTTAACATTCACTGATTTGCAGAACACAAAATTTGATCAATAAGTCAGGAGATCCCGAGAATTATGGGAGTTCATCCCAGAAGAGGCTTAAATGTGTGCAGCAAATTTCATGACAATCGATGCAACAGTTGGCTGGATTATCAGAAGGATCTTCTAACTTATTAGGATTCATTGTCTTGGAACCGTGAAAGTTTTGTGCCGATTTGTCCAATAAATGTGGAGATATTTCACAAAAGAAGTGAAGCTGCTAATGGAGCTGAAAAAGTCAGAGGATCAGCTGAAGACAATGTGATTCATTGTTTATTGTTTATTCCATTAATGTTTGTACAAAATATTGTGCTGCTCAATCAAATAGTTGTTGAGATTATTCAGTCTGGACCACAGCGGTCGACCGACAGACTGACAGAGCTAAATGTTGATGGTTAAAAACATGAAAAGATGATTAAATCATTGCTCTTCCTGCTTCTAAACTTTGGGTGGATGTTGACAGACTAATTTTTTAATGAGTGTAAAACATTTTTTAAATGTGAACAAATTCCTGTTATTAAAACAAACATCTTCACTAATAGTTTTTAATTAAATCAGAAAAAATTCAGTTTGGTTTTTTTGCTTCCACTTCACACAAAACAATGTGAGAAGAATGTGATTGTATTGTTTGTGAGCGTTTCCCTCAACACCTCAGATATGTTTCAACTCGTGATTTTAGCTCTGCAAAACAAATTAAAAGCCACTAAATGTGCAAGAAACTCTTAATTCCAGGGACATGCGCGATATTTAGATTCTTACTATTCATGATTTCACCACTTCCATAAATATTTTGTCATATTATTTAAATTCATGGGCCTTGAATCACAAAGCTGGTCTGGATTCTGTCAAGTCAAGTTAGTCACATACACATTCAACTTACTCATGTGCAAACACACACACACACTCAGAGCTGAGTGGATCTGTGTTGCCTCATAGGTGAAGAATCTGATGTAACACACACACACACATCACACATTGTGTCTCCACACCCTGAACTCGTCTTTTGTTCATCAATTTTAAGCAGCAAATAATCAGTTTCTCATGTCGTCATGACACAACCTTGAAAATCGCTCAATTATTAGTGATTTAACACACATGGAAGCTCGTTTGGAAAGAAAGTCATGACAGAAATGTTAATAACTAACAGCCACAGCACATTAGCAGATTGGATTTTTGTCATGCTCTTTTCTTAATATTCCTCTCTGTTGTTGCGTCTCCAGAAGGGTTTCACTCCTCTGCATGTGGCTGCAAAATACGGCAAGATCGAGGTCGCCAACCTGCTGCTGCAGAAAAACGCCTCACCTGATGCTGCTGGGAAGGTAATGCATGTTTGAGCACTGGTGTGTGAGAGAAATAAAGTCCAAAAAAAAAGATTAAAAAGAGAGTGTGTGTGCTCCTTCATAAACAAAGAGGGCTTATAATATTTAATTCACACACATTCACACTGTCACAGTTTTCTCTTTATCACCTCTGCTCACTGCACTGTGGTGTATGTATATCTAACGACCGCTGTGTGTGTTTGTGTGTGTTCAGAGTGGACTAACTCCACTGCATGTGGCAGCACACTATGATAACCAGAAGGTGGCGCTGCTCTTGCTCAACCAGGGAGCTTCGCCGCATGCTGCAGCAAAGGTAAGAGTCAGCGAACGTGGTTTATTCGAATGTTCCGTAATGAATTAATGCACCAAAACCTCTCTGTGTCTCTCTTTGGCTCTGGGTGAAAGCAGGCTGACCTACTTTCACTCACCCACATAGTGAAGAGCTGAGCGAAGCTTTGTGATTGGCTGGATGGATGCCACTTCCACTCTAACAGCATCTATCCAGAAAGAGCTGCCACTGAAATTAGCCAGACCCCAATAACTCTTCTGCTCTGACAGAATATTGGATCAATCAGAGTTTTAAGGTCCCACACAAACAAGAGTTTTGGCCAATAACTTTAAAGCAAATATCTTTTGGTCCTGGACATAAACTGTAATTGTCTGTGTGCTTAAAATATTGTTCTTCATCTCCCTTTGCAATGCACATTTTAAGAGGATAAAGGTATCAAAAAAAAAAGTGAAGCTGTTTTTCTGGTTTATAATAATACATTTCCAGTATTTTTACATATCATATATATGTTTAACAGATAAGTAACATATCAGAAAAACACAATTATTCACACGTGTAAAACAAAAAGCTTCTTCCACGTCTTGGAATATTAAATTTAAAGGAGCAATTTGATGTTTTTTGGACCTGCTCTAATGTCTCTATGCTAAAGATGTAGCTACATCCAGCAGCCATTTAACTTCATCTAGCAAGACTGTAAAAGGTGTAACAGCGAGGTCCCTGAAAGAGAGAAGATTCACCTTTTCTCGTTCGTTTTTAATTTCTTTTTAAAGCAAGTGAGTGCTGTTAAACTGTATAACAAAGTTATTTTTACTCATGATACTCAAAGCCATATCAGAATAAATAATATCAGAATTGTAATATTGTTTATTTTGACTTGACTGTGTGTAAGAGGATGATGTTGGTGCAAGAAAAAAGAAAAATTTAATAAAAACAAAAACTTAACCCTCTCTGTTTTTTCTCTGTACCCAGAACGGCTACACACCACTCCACATTGCAGCTAAGAAGAATCAGATGGAGATAACCACCACGTTACTGGAGTACGGCGCCTCCACCAACACGGTGACACGCCAAGGAATCACGCCTCTGCACCTCGCATCACAGGAAGGCAACGTGGACATAGTGACACTCCTACTGGCTCGAGACGCACCGATAAACATGGGAAACAAGGTACTGAATGTGTTTTATTCATCTTATTTTAGGAGGATTGTCATATTTATGCAGATTTTCTGATTTTTAACTGCGTCTTGTGGCTGTTTCTCTTTATCTTTAAATAAAAATCTCTCTCCTTTTCTGTTCTCAGTCTGGTCTGACTCCGCTCCACCTGGCTGCCCAGGAGGATAAAGTCAACGTTGCTGAGGTTCTGGTCAACCAGGGATCTGTTATAGATCCTGAGACCAAGGTAAAACTTGATGTGCCTTCTTGTCTTTGACTAAAAGTGATTAGTTTTTGACTAATTTATAATGCAAAACTGCTAAATATTCACTTATTCATTGGCTTACATGTGAGGATTTGCTGCTTGTCTCTGTTTTATGCTCCTGTATGTTGAATATCTTTAGGTTTTGGACTGATGATTGAACAAAACAATCAATCTAAGGATGTTTACACAGTACCCACACATGCTGTATTTGCCACAGTGACCATGTTGTGGTTAAAACTGCCAGCATGTTGAAGTTTATCAGAGCGCACAAGGACACGCTTGGTTTATACGAACATTGTGTCACTTGCTCAAATACTGTACATGGCAAAACTGAGATAAGATTTGACCTGTTGGAACCAAAAGTCATGAACTGAGATGAGCAAAAACATTAAAGAAACAATTAATTCAGTTCTTCGAGTAAAATCTGGGTTTATTTTTCATAAAAGAGACATAACATGATATTATCTTGACTGATTTCTGTCTGATAAAAGTTTTAAGACCAAACTTATTTTTCCAAAAGTCACTAAAATACGAAATTAAGTTTATCTTGACATGTAATATTATTAGCACTCCTATCAGGAAGAGCAGTTTATATTACACCTAGTGTTGGTCAAGTGTGTGTTGCACTTATCTACTACTTGCCAGTGTCGAGACGGCCAGTGAGAATATTAAATATTGTGACATTTTACAGACTCGGGTTTAGATTAATGTGTGTTAGTCACAAGGTCAGAGGAAAAAAAAAACAACTTGATCAGGTGCGATCAAAATAATCCTGTGCTGTTCATCTTTTTTTAGTCTCAGATTAAAGTTACATATTCGAGCTTCGCATCTTAAACAGACAAAAAGAGGCAAAACTGTGGGATGTTGATCTATTTTTTTAATCACATTTTGTAAATGATTTTCTGTGTCGTCAGCTGGGATACACGCCTCTCCATGTGGCCTGTCACTATGGCAACATAAAGATGGTCAATTTCCTGCTGAAAAATCAGGCGAAGGTCAACGCTAAGACAAAGGTAAACATTTGGGTTTTTTTTTCCTTTTATTTCTGTGTGCAGAAGCAGGTATTTGCAGACAGTATATTTACTGTAGATCAGCGTGTGCAGAATAAATGTATGTTGTTTGCTGTTAAAATGTATTGGAAACTCTGAGCTGTTTGTCATCTTCCCTTCCTCCGCAGAACGGTTACACACCTCTCCATCAGGCTGCACAGCAGGGACACACACACATCATCAACCTGCTGCTTCATCATGGAGCTTCGCCCAACGAACTCACTGCGGTTAGTAAACACGGACTCAGATGAATACCGAGATATAAACTCCAAATGTTTTAAGTTTGATTGCAGCTTTTAATCTGTCCTGTAACTCCACACCATAAATAAGACATGAACATTAATTGATAACTACAGTTTTAGTTTCCGATAGATCAGCTCTAAACAATAAAAGTAGTTTTGATTCAAATCAAGCATTCATCTCTTGTTATTTTTTTTTTTTTGTCCAGAATGGAAACAGCGCTCTGTCCATCGCCAGGAGGCTCGGCTACATCTCTGTGGTTGACACACTCAAAGTGGTAACAGAGGAAACTCTGACCACTCAGGTACGTGTGTGTGTGTTTCAAAGAGAGTGTGTTTACTGAAAGTATAGCTTCCTACATCCTTCTCTGTAATGATACAAAGGTTGAATACACCTTTTAATGTCTCTGTTTGACAGACTGTGATTGAGAAACACAGGATGAACGTTCCAGAGACCATGAACGAGGTGCTGGATATGTCCGATGATGAAGGTAAGGATGCTCTTTAGAGATATTTCACTGAATTTAAATACTTTACTCCATCAAAGCACTTCAAATAAAACTTGCACACTTACTCACAAAATCCTGGAGAAACAGCCGAAGTCTGTTAAGTCTTAGCTTGAGTCATATTTGGCCTTTGAGCTGGAGTCGATCCCGGTGCCGGTGCCTTGGTTGCCAAATTTCCCCTGTTGTTGTCATGGAAACATTCATGTATGTTGTTGCTGTTGTGTAATTTAGGTAAAAAAAAAAAAACATTATTTTTCACTCATAAAATTATTTCATTTCATCATTTGGACATGATATTTTAAGCCTTTAATTTTTTTAATATCCAGCCACTAAAATCAACAGTTTTTACTTTGTTGTTAGTTTTTTTTTCTTTCTCTATGATTTTGTTATGAATATGATTTTTCCATATTTTTTTTTATTTCTTTTATTTCTCTAATCCTCTCCTCCATCCTCCAATCACAGTCTGTAAAGCCAATGTCCCAGAAATGATCACAGAGGACTATTTATCTGATGTGGAAGAAGGTATTTTTCATCTTTCTTCATTTTCTTCATGTCTTTTTGATTCTTCCGTCTAAGTTTTAACTCCACAGCCCTTTTTGCACATCCTGCAATACTGCCACATTGAGGGCAGTTGTTAATGAGTAAACATAAGTTCAGTCTATCAGACCTCCCTGACACATTTTTTTCAATTAGCATTTTTTTCAATTAGCTGCTAGCTGCAGCTCCCTGCTTTCTAAACCCCCTAGTGGTGGGCTGAACACATTACATGTTGTCAAAAAAATCCTTTTCTCCTTCTACCAGCACAGTCTTCTTACACAGAAGTTGATTTGGCTGTTAATTTACAAAAATGTTCCCTCTTTTCCCCCGTTGCATATTTTATAAAGAAAGGCGAAGAGGCGTAACAACCCAAACTTCCCACCTTGAACAGTTTGTGTGAAAGGGGCTTTTCGTTCTTCCATCTTTATGTTTGTCCTCTCTTTTTAACATTTCTATTTTCTGGGGTTTCTTACTTGTTTCATTTAACCTTTTTTGAGGAGTGTAAAGGTTTATATGTTCTTAGATGATAGCAAATAGTTAAATAAGATGATGAAAAGTTTATTCTGGTAGAGATTTCATCTCCTGAAGTGCACAAACACTCACACAATACATGTGCGATGAACACTACTGTACTTGCAGTCATCATGCTGTGCTGTTGTAAAAACCTCCAGTGTTTTCATGCATTGAAATGCAGGAATATGTCTTTCTCCCCAGTTGCCATGCCAACTGTCGGCATATGGCGTTGTGTGGAGTGTGTAACAGATTTCTTTTCACAGCGCAGAGTAGCAGCACACACACAAACACACACACACTCGATCCTTTGTCTTCGGAGGCTTGTCAGTGACGCTTCCATTGTAGTTTCACACATAAGGGCTAAAACAAACATGGTGTCAGCTGCTGGAGTGTGTGTGTGTGTGTGTGTGTGTTTACTTTGTGTGTCTCTTTTCTCATGGTTTCGCGTCAAAAAGTGGCTGAACTTGAACTTTGTACCGGCTGTCACAGGCTCGGGGAGAAAAAACTCGGGATTCATACATTAGATTTTTTCAGTCAATGGTTTGTTTGATTTTCTTTTTTGCCCTCCGGTGTTTTTGCTGAACAGTCTGCATTCATGGTAAAGAACAGTAGCCTTTCTTTTTTTTTTTTTTTTTTTTTTATGCAGTCACATGTTTCTCCCGTCTTGCAGTTCTCAGTTTTCTGTAGCTGCTAAACGTCGGCAGCCTGCTGAAATCCACATTTCCTCAGCACAATAGAAACAGTTTCCCACAGAGGTTTGATACACACATCATGAGATTACCAGATGTGTTTAACCAGATGTGCCTTTTTTTTTTTTGCTACCAGTTAGACAAAACCTCTGCAGCCATCATTTATATTCAACACAAAGTAAATGCATCATAATGTAACGTAGATCTTTGGAGGATGTCGCATGAACTGTGGCTTTTGCCTGAATAATTTTGCTGCATAGCGAGTGTCTTTAAGATGGGAGAAAGTGTGAAGGAGGAAGTGTGAGCGATGAGATGAATTATGAAACAGAACAGAGGAATGAAAAGAGAGAAAAAACAGAGAATGGAAAAATCAAACAAGCTCTTTAACATAACAAATGGGTCAAGATGTATTTCTGCTTTGTTTAAACAGAGATGGATGTTGGAAATATCTGCATCAGCTATTCCTGTAAGTCCTTTAAAAAAAAAAAAAAGAAAAAAAACATGGTGATGTCACTGTGCCTAACACACATAACAAGCCTGAAGTGGTGCAGCTGAACTGATGCAACTAAACTGTGTGTGTGTGTGTGTGTGTGACTTTGTTGCCATTTTTCATACCACGGTTGTGCATGTGTGTCCTCGCTCTGGATTAGTTGTTGTTTTTGTTGTAGAGCTTCAGTAGAGTGTTCGTCTCTCATTCCTAATCTAAAAATATAAGCAGTGTAACTCTAGGTACACACACACACACACACACACACACATGCAAATACACACTCACAAGTCCACCAGCTTAGTTACAGCAATGATTCCCATATCCAATAACACACACACAGTTTGTGATCTAATCAGGACGACACAAACCCTGTGAAGTCTTTTGTAAACTGTTTCGGGGGATTTCCAAAGACTTTTTCCACAGTTGTAAAGTGAAGTAATGTTTACTCAGCATGGAAACACTCGTAAGATCTAAATCATGAGATTTCCAAACTATTTGCAGTATAAATCAGTAAAGTATTCATAATATGTTAGCTAATATTTTCCTACTTATCCCAGTAATTTACTACAGTTACTAATCTGTGTCCAGGGTTGTTTTAAGGTGAAGATCCAAAACCTGTCGTATGTTTTCATCCTTGGCCTTTCACGCTTGTCTTTGGCTCTTATTTCATGTTCTAATTATAACACTTGATATAAAATATAGGAAGGCACCGTGCTCATTCGTCAAATAGCAGTTAATAAGCATACCGTGACCGAAATAATCTTGTGTTTTGGATTGAAGTTCTTCAATTTTTGAGCCTTGATCCTTCAAAACTTTTAAGTTTTGAGTTTTATTTTGTTAAAAAAAAAACTTTATCCATCTTCACTGTTTTAGTTCAAAAATGGCACAGATTTTTAAAACACCCATGCACATATGTATTCTGCATCTTTTTGAAGTTTTGTTCCTGTTTGTCAGTCATGTTGGTTGTGGCAGAAGTCACGCTTTCAGAGCTTTAAGCTAAATTTATTACAGTCACATTTTAATGCAATTTGTCTTTGCTGAAGCTCTTAATCTGCAATCTTTGATCAAGTCTCATGGTGCAATTTAACCACTGATTTTGATTGATAACCCAATATTTGGCCACATTTTTCTCTCTTTTTTTTGCACAGTTTGTTAGAGTCTTCACTCCCACAGCTCCATTAAATACCAGCTAGAAATCTTGCTGTGCACAAATGTAGTTATAAATTATTGCTTTTGCATTTTCTGCAACCGACTGCAGTGACAAAAATACAAGCTGTCTGACATGTGAGTCGACAAACAGAAATAAGTTTAAAGAGACCAAAGAGGATAAAGTAATGCATGACCGCAAAGAGAGCACAGAATTTATACTGTTTAGTAAAGCAGATAGATAGTGCAAGGAGAAATGAAAGAGAGAGGGACAATATGAAAACAAAGTAGCATCCAAAACACAGAATATACAGATTTAAAAGAGATAAAGCAGTTGAGGAGATGATGGTGATGTGTTCTGCACTGCATGGACTCCTGTAGGTAGACAGAGTTTAGATGTTAGTCAACTAAGTCAGAGTCACACACCCATTTACTATTTCTGTCTGCAGTGAGCTCGAGGTGTCTGATCTGAAACTCTCTCTCACACACACACACACACAGTGACACACACACACACACACGCAGAGTTACACACACTGGATAATCCTGGAGCAGGGTGGGTAGGCGGGAGAAAGCCGATCTGTTTGTGTGAAGGAGAGAGAGAGAGAGATAGACAGTGTGTGCAGGAGAGAGCGACAGGGGGTCGAAGGAGTTGCAGAAAAGTTGGTTCAGGGTGAAAAAGACCCTGCAAACTGGACTGAATGAAGTGTTTTAAAGCTGGAGGTGAGTTCTGCTGGAATGAGAAGGGGAGGGGGGGGGCGACCTGGAGAAAGAGCCGGAATGCCGTCGGATGGAGTCTGTAAAATGTGTGTGTGTGTGTTTGTGTGTGTGTGAGGAGGAAAGTTAAGGGGGAGGGGTGTTGTAGCAGCAGGGGATGGTTGGGGGGGGGGAAGGAGGGTGGAGCTGGTGTGGGGAGGGGTCTCTCCGGTGCTTTGTGGCTGCTGGAATGCCTTCCCTTTTCTTTCTGAGCGTTTCTCCGCCTGCATGCACTTGCTGCTCCCCTCTCCCTCCTCCTCGACTCCTCCTCCTCCTCCTCCTCCTCTCCTCCCCTCCACCCTTTCAACTCCGCGGTCACCGGTTCATCAGTGGGTTTGGATCTACAGTATCTCAGAGGGGGGAATAACATGCTGCTAACTGTTCTCCTGCTAAGGCCTGTAAAGTATGTCTGAACTCTTTTAATTACTCGTTTTTCATCATCGCTTGAATAACTTGTTTGCGGCGCTGACATGAAGTTCTGCTGCGTTCAAAGTTTTTCTTTATCACCTCAGCTGGAATCGCTGTGAATCTGTGGTCAGTCAAACTTCTTCAAATACTAAAAAAAAAGCTGTTAAACTGCTTGTTACTTGCTATCACTGTATTCCTCGCTCGACTAATCTGACGCAAAAAAGTCACTGATGGCAGCACTATTTGTTTTTTTCTGCAGGCTTTACTGCTTACATTTTTTTTTGTCATCTGGGGACAAAAACCCCTTTAGTGACAGCAAGACTTTTGTTTGTGTGCATTTGTTAGACCAAAGCTGAACTGGAAAAAGGCCTCTGGGTAGAGGCGCCATTGATCCGTCTGTCTAAAAAAGAGACACTCTGTTACTCACTCTGGTCTGCATTGGACATCAAAAGCCAGAAACACAGAGAGAAACCAAACATTTTTTTAAATTTGCATTCATGGAATATCCCACCTAGTTAGCCTGTCTGGATCAGATAGAAAGAAGCAGGATGTGTGCACAGCTCACATCGCAAAGCTGGACTGTAGTTTATTCTCCGTACACTTAGTTTTCTCATCAGTCCAGAGTTTTAAACCGGGAAAGTTTTGGTCACAAACCTGCAAAAGAAAAAAGAAACAGACTCCCTAATGAGCGGATAATAAGATGCTCCCTTTTTGATCTTTTTTTCTTCCACCATTTGTTTGTTTTCAACCTGCAGGTGATGATGCAATGACGGGGGACACAGACAAATATCTGGCCCCCCAGGATCTGCGGGAGCTGGGGGACGACTCGCTCCCTCAGGAGGGTTACATGGGCTTCAGTGTGGGTGCTCGGTCACAGAGGTAAGACACGAACCCAGTCAATATTAAGACTAATTACAAGTTTGTTAATCTGAATGTAGCTTTTTATTGACACACAGTACAACTGGCATAAATTGTGAGGATTGTCTGTGATTTTTGTGGAGCTTTACATGTGCAAAGATGTGCAAAAATCTGGTCACACCAACATTTAAAAAAAAATAGCAAAGTTTAGCAAGAAGCGTTTAAGTTTTTCTAAAGTTTGAAACACAAATTTGCACCATCAAACATCAACGAATCATCTTGAGAGTTCTGACATTTAAAAAAACAAACAAATGACTGAAGAGTCCAGAGCGGAGGACTCTGAAGTTTGTTATAAAACAGGAGGAAAAATATCTATATATGTATCTATATATGTCTTTTCAATAAACTGTGTTAACCTGTTAGCTTGTTAGCTTGTTAGCGACAAGGCTAACTCACTGTCACCAACCTGCTGGCTGTGATTCAGCTGTAAGTTATTTTACAATTTAAAAACGGTATCGTAACTAAAATTCAGAAGAAGTGTGTCGGCAGTGAGGACTTACATTATTGTGACCTATGACCAGACACACACACACACACACACACACTTACATATTTCCCTCTACCAGTGGGAGGTCAAAGTTCATTTTCTGTGGCTGTTGAACTCGCACGAAAATATTGACACACTGCAACCTGCTGAAGAGGGAGGGTTTATTGAATATCTGAGGGGTGACACACATGGAAACTGAGCCACAGGAAATTAGAAACATGTTCGATTCGGTGGCCTTGAGCGCTCGGTTAGATCAACACACACACTGTGTGAGTAGGGTGTGATGTGTGATGTGTATATGTGTGTATATGTGTGTGTGTCACCCCGAGCGCAGAATTGGTTTAACAAATTGCCTCTCTGCTGCAGGGCCGACTTCAAATCATGTCCAGTTCAGTCAATTTAGGAAATGAATTATCTACGGTTGAAGTTCAAAATAAACACATTTTCCTTCTGAACATCATAAAAAGCAAAACATGCAAAACTAATGGAGTTGTGACGCAGAAGGAGGAGCTTTTTGTTCCAGAAGTAGTTTTTCTTGAAGTAAATGACTATTTTAAAGTTTCCTTTTAATGATATTCTCAATGTTCATCAACACATGGGTCTCTTGGGAAATTTAAAGATTGTATGAAGTCAATTTCTGTGAAGTCCAGGTTTTTTTTCTCAACAATTCAATACTTAAAAATGGCTCTCAATATGACAATATCATCAGGTCTGTATAGCATTTTAGTATCTTTAAGCTCCTTGTTTTGGTTTTAGACCCACAAGTTAACTGTTTAGGTAAAAAACTAACACTTCTGTCTGCCAAAACCGAGCTAAAAGGACAGTTAATATCAGAATTAAAATTAATCAGGTTTTAAAAAACAATCCTCCAAATGAATGCTAATGTTTCTCTGTGTCTGCTGGATTGTTATATTGGTTAGCTGTTTGCTAACATGTTCGCCATAAAAACTATGTGATGTAATGTGCTTTTAGCTGTTTTCTAATTGTGGCCATTAAAAAAAAACAGTCAATGCACTGAAAACTTCTGAATAAACACAAAATTGCACGTATGTTTTGTGAATATTTTTATGCAGTTGCTCATCTTTCGTTCTGATGATTCAAATTGACAATTTCATGCCCATCCAAGCCCGAAATGTCAGTCACATGATATTAGTTATGTAGAAAACGAAGGAAGTTTTTTAACAGCTAAAAAAAATGAAAATAAATCTTCCCTCTTTGCAACTCTTTAATGAATCTTTACAATTTAGATTACGGAGAACACGTGGGAATATTGAGATATTAGATGAGTCAGTCAGAGAGACAGACAGACAGAAAGAAAGACAGACAGAAAGAAAGACAGACAGACAGACAGTCAGCAGCATCTGGCCTCATCCTACCAACCTGCATCTCTGCTCTGGCTTTTCTCCTCTTTGCATCTTTTTCTCCACTCCCCTGTTTGTTCATAATCTTTTATTCTCTCCTCATGTCCGTTCTTAATGTTAGTCCCAAAGTCAGGTAAGGCTAAAGGCATGAAGAGGCGGGCCCCGGGGCGGGGCGCGGGCGGGGGGGCCGCCGGGGCCCCCCCCGCCCGAGGGGGGCGGGGGGCGCCGGCCCGGGAGCGGCG
>JAPZDV010000014.1:5714946-5744860 GCA_029814665.1 Acanthurus lineatus
AGTCAGGTAAGGCTAAAGGCATGAAGAGGCCTCCCCCGCACCTCCCCCCCTCCTCCCCTTCCTCCCCCAACCCCACCCATCTAACACCAGTCCCTCCCCTCCCTGACCCTCGGACTCCAGTCACTACCAGTATCATGCCTCTGTGATCCAGTACATGTTAACTGTGTATGTTTTGACTCCCAGTTTGATGGTTTCAACCAGCTTTATTTTGTGTTTTATTTCATGTTCAGTGGTTAACGTGTGTGATTCTTTGTTTACTTTCAGTTGAAAACAGTCCTGCTGTGTTTCTTGCTCGCAGACAAAAGCCTGTTGTGTTTGCTTTTGTTTTTCGACTGTGGTTACTGAAGCATTGATGCCTGGGTTTTTTCTGTGAGTTAGCCACAAAGGTGGAGCTTTGCATCATTTTGGTTTCTGTGTGGAGTATTTCCTCATCAAGCTTCCAGGGACCTGAACTGATAAACCTGAAGGCAACACGTGTTGTCTTCATCAGTTTAGTATCATAAAGTGACCACGAACAGTGGACAGTGCAGAGTTTTCTCACTGTATGTTGTCAAATACTGGAACTCTTGTGAAAGACATGTACATTTATGCAAAAAATGTACATTTATAATTGTGTAAAAATGATCAATATTAGTTTTTCTTTCAAGGAAACAACAAGAAGTTGTTGTTTTTCCTCAATTTTTTTTAACTTTGATGAATTGGTTTTATTTTGTGCTAAAAAAATATTGGAGCAGTTGTTTTTCACAACTGCATTAACATCTGCAAAACACAACCTTAAATTTGTAATCTATGTTTAAAAAGACATGTTCAGTGAGTTTTACATTGCAACTTCCACTTTTAAACATTACATGTGTAATATTTGTCTGACTCGCAAGCCGAAAGTGACTGTAGTTGCAATTTTTATCCTGTTATCTCAGATAAATTTACGATTTAAGATTTAAAATACCGAAATGACTCACGATCTGACAAAAAAATTACAAGAAATACAATCAGCATAGTTCTGTGTATTTTATTTTAACATATGCATTTACAGTTATATCATTAAAAAAATTAACGATACAGATTAAGATAAATTTCTGAATGACATCCTGTAAAAGTTTTGTCCTTAAATGAGAAAGAATAATTAAAATGACCTCATAAAATGATGTCACTTTTAATTTTAATAACCCTGATATTCAGACAAAATGACTCTGTTGTGCTGAGATTTCAAAATATTTTTTAAAAAACACCACTTTTGACATTTTAAAATCATGTTTTTTTGCATATTGCACCACAGTTCTGAAGCGAGGGCTGATTTTTTTTAAATGTTTACTTCTGTAGAACAAATAGCGGTGTTGTAATTAGTGTTGAGATATTTCCAGCTTAACACTCCTCACATGTCGTTGCTCAGGATTTTTCTTTATTTGCCTCATGAAAGTCTCATCACAGACAACATCACAGCACACACTGCAACACACTGACAAATGTACTGAGGCAGGAACTTAATCTTTTGAACGATCTGCAGTTTAAATGAATCTATTGATGAACAAAGCGATTACGAGACATAACAGCAGCTAATTAACTGCATATTATTTCATCATGGAAATATGCAAATACCAGCTTTCTGTTCTTCAAAAATACAACAGAATTTGATCAATTTCAGATTTTTTTTTTTACAGTAATTGAACTGAAGTACAATATATTTAATGTTTTTAATCTTTAACTATGTTATTTTTGGTAAATTTATACTTTTTAAACACAATACCTGTATGAAACATTCAACAGGTAAACAGGTTCAATAGTAACAGGTGATAGTATCATAACTGTGTAAAAAAAAAAAAAAGGGGGGGGGTGCGTCCTCAAAAGGTTGAGTCATTTACGAGCAAAGATGAGGCGACAGGAAACAGTTTGTTCACATTATGTTTTTATTCATGAATCATTAGTGAGGTTACAGAACTGTGTCCATTGTCCATCACGCAGTAATCTGCTTAACCTCCATAAGCTACTCTGCTTCACTCAGGCTTGTAGGGCTTTTGAATCGACATGGTGTGAACAGCCAGGTGTCTTTAAACAGGTATTTTTTTGGACAAGATAAAGTTTTTTGTAACAAAGATGCACTTTAGAAACTCAAAATGCTTTTTTCCCTATACAATAAACATGCTTACAGGTATTATTTGGTAATGTAACCTGCACTGACAGCTACATTTGTCCAGATTTCTGGACTCTATTCGTTGTCTGAGACCAGTTAGAGGCCTTTACACATCAAACGGTTCTTTCTAGCTCTGCGTTTTGTCTTGGAAACATTTAAATTCCCTCTTTAGAGCGTCTTAACTTGCCTTGTAGTTGTTGTTGTTGTTGTTGGTGGTGGTGGCATTCAGTCAGGTTCCTGGAAGCTGCATGCATTTAATGTGTTTATGTTTGTTTTTTTTTTCTGTTCACTTTCATACCCCCCCCCCCTTACACCCAACCCTCTCCCAACTCCTCCTCCTCCTCCTCCTCCTCCTCACCTCCTCTCTCCATCATTGTGACTGTTTTCTTGGTAATCCGTGACTTCTACGGCAAACCACACCAAGCCTGCGTTCCTTCAGTTCTGATAGGTCCAACACGCTGAACCGGAGCTCGTTCACGCGGGACAGCATGATGATAGAGGAGATGCTGGCGCCCAGTAAGGAGACGGTATGTAAACCGACCGAACGTATGGCTGTTTAAATGTCTCTCTCTGTCTCCATTTTTCTCTCTCAGTCAGTAATCTCCTGGTTATTTAACTTCACGAGCGTCTCAGTTCGGTCTCCAAATGTGCCAAGCTGCCTTGGTGCAGTGCCAAAAACCAGGCTGTTCGCCAATCCTCTTACACCTGAGTTGGCGTTGACACAAAGACGACCAATCCCGTTACATTTTACTGACAGAGGAAATGAGATTAGTGGCCGGTGCAGCTATCTGAGAGGGATTACTGTGATGGTCCACCCACTTAAAGGATGCAGCAAAATGGCACTTCAGTTGGAAGTCAAGTGAAAGTTATTGTAGAACACGAGAGGTGATTGATAAAGAAAATATCAGCCTTTGTGCGTCATTTCTCTCTGTCACAATTTGAATTTAGCATCCCACTTCTTCACCACGCTGTAAGAAGAGATTCCTCCACCCTGTGTTGCCTACATGTCCACGTGAACCTCTTTAAGTGAGCCCTTGAGGCAGAGGAAGCATATGACTACATGAAGGCTGATGTTGTCCATTTTTTCAGAAAGTCCTGACTTGCAGTTTCCTTTTATGACAAGTAGACATACTGCAAAAGTTACTAGTTTCCTTCTTTAGAGGCCACAAACTTATAATTGTAGTCAAATTGCTGAAGCAGAGGCTTGAAAAAAACTCTAGATCCTTTTACAAAAGTATTGTATCTCACACTTCCTATAATGCAGAATCTGTATTACTTTTTTTGCTGCAACATGTTGCATTTTTAATTTTGGTTTTTTAGTTTTTTAAAGGAACATCTGCCAACTTATAGATCTTTGTTAAATATTGTGAATCTCTAAGACCAAATCTAGACTGTAAACAGGGAGTTTTTAAGCTCAGGGTGCTAAAATGGTATTATGAGACTCAATGCAGTATTTTGAAGGATAAATGGTTGTATGTTTTGTGAAGCAGCTGTTAAATAACAGCTTCTCTCCTCACATGCTGCTCCAGATGCTCTGTAAGGAAAGGTCTTTCATTGTAGAGCAGCACAATAAGGTAGATGTTGAAGTCATCATGCAGTTCTGTCAGTGCATGTGAGAAAATATCATCCTGACTCGATTCTCACTCATTTTATGCTACTTTTTTATTTTTTAGTTCAGTTATTCCTTCATCAGAGCATGTGTCATTTTCTGTTTATTATTTTAAAGAACTGAAAAATATGTGTGTTGCACTTGAGAGACTTTCAACACATCAAAACTGGATTTCTTTCTCATCAAGTGTGGGATGGATTAAGAATGATAAGGCACAATATGCAGGGTTTTCATCTTTATGTATCCTCATTTTGAATGACACTATTTAAAAATTTCTGCCATCAGGACACTTTTTATTGTCAAATTTAAAAGGATTTTCTTGTCATTAGTAAGACTTCTAAGGTTATTTTTTGTTTTGACCTCATTTTCTTCAATTTTTCCATTTTTTCTTGGTTATTTCAGTGCATGGAGTCATAGCAAGCACTGTATTTTTTGTCACCAGTTCAGTTAAACGAACACACATCATTTCTCTACTATCTTCTTGTGCATGTGTGAGATTCCTCTCTTGCACTCTTGAACACACTCCTGCATTATAATGACCTTGTTGTTTCCTCGACAGCATTTGGCTGCAGCCAAGGACTTTGACAACGACTCTCTGAGGAGATACAGCTGGACGGCAGACGCACTGGATAATGTCAACCTCGTCTCCTCGCCAATACACTCCGGGTAAGCAGTTATGAATGGATGAATGGATAGAGACAGGAGGAGAGGGAGGAAAGAAGACAAGGATCAGGGAAAATGTCAACCAAGGTGCCTCACCTATGAGATGAGAGAAGGGAGAGGCAGAAAACTTGATAATGTGATGACTGTGCTTTCAGCTTTTAGACACAAAAAAGAATTATAGGTTTGAGACAAGAAGATACAAGACAAGTGCTTGTCTTTGTTTCCACCTCTGTTATGCATTTTCTGTCTGTCTTCTTTGGTGTTTCTCTCTTTCTCATTTTCTTTCCCCTCGAGAAAAAAGCTGCTGCCTCCAGCAGTTTCTCCTCATCCTCTCTGATTGTCTGGTGTTTTCAAATTTAAAGCTAATCTGTCAGAAAAAAAAGTCACATCTCCCTCATTTACGTAGCTACTGTACGATTCCCTGGTGCCAAACCAATAAAAGATGTAAACATGGATGCAGAGGAAGTGGCTTTAGTTTTTCTCTCTGCGCAGTAAAACCAATAATCTGACCAGAACTCATCTGATTCTTAACGTTGGGTAAATAATTTACCTTGCAGCAGCTGAGCCACCTGTGAGTCACCTGCTGTAACTACGGAAATGAAGGAGCTGTAATCTGAAGTAAAAGTTTAACATTATGGGAAATTTGCTGAAGGTATATTAGCCTAGCTTAGCTTAGCATAAAGACTGGAAATGGTGAGTCACGGCTAACTTTACTTTTGTCAGGACAAACACCACCTACTCTCATCTCCAAAGCTCACTTAATAAGACATAAGATACATTATTTTTTAATTATACATGAAGTTCAGCCACACAGTGCAGTTGTGTTTAATAACCCTTGTAGACAAGCAGTGAGAGATAACAAGATAAAAACGGAAACAATTAGAAAACAAGACAAAAACAAGAGAAACACAAGGTAAACAAGCTAAATAAACTGCATTAATATGATGAGATAATGTTTTCTACCTGTATATTATAAATGAAAGCGCTTGTATGTAGTAAATTCTGAAACTATTACAACTCCTTTGTTGAGTCTTTACATATAATAAAGCGCAAAAACAGCATTTCCAGTCTTGCTGTCATGCTAAGCTAACTAGCTGCTGGTTGAAGCCTTTTATTTAACAGACAGATGTGAGGCTGAATCTCCTCATTTAACTCTCTGAAAGTAAGAAAATGAGCAAATTTCCCAAAAACTGGAACCTTTGAAGGCCTCTCTGGTAATCTTCTTCTCAGTGGTGTTTCCGATGATGAAACTCTGTTGTTGACTTGTCACTCCTGCGTTGCTTTGTCGCCCATCCTGCAGTTTTTCCTCTCCGCTCCCGCAGTACGACAGCAGGTGATTTTGACTGTGATTGGTTACCCTCTTTATCACCTCCGATACCTTGTTTGTGTTACTTCCTGTTTCCTGTGACATCACACACCTCCCCCCCTCCCTCACTGTTCAGTCATAACATCTGTGTTTGCTCTCATCACATATGGACTGTGATGTTACAAACTTGACATAAAGTGGTTTGGATTTTTTGGTTTTGCGTTTATTTCTTCTGTTTGAAGAAATCTTTGAGTCTCTAACTGATCTGATCTGAATGTGATTTTGTTGAGATTGCACTTGAGTTGCAGCTGGATCTGGATGTTTTTACATTTTTTAAACAGCAAGTTCTGACAGTCGCTCACAGTAGATTCAGGTCAATCAGTTATAAATAAGTTAAATATTAATATGTTGCAACCACAGATAACATAACATTTGGTTTAGCTCATCAGAGTTACTTTGATATTCACACCATTTGTTCAGCAGCTACATACAAACTAACACAACATCACCAAGTTGCATGGTGTAGATTTGTGTGTGTGTGTGTGTGTGTGTGTGTGTGTGTGTGTGTGAGAGTATGTGTGTGTGTGTGATTTCCTTCTTTGAGACAGAATATGCTGCACACAGAACTACAATACCCTCTAATATGACAAAAAACACAGGTTACACTGGAGGCTCCTGTGTTGGCATCTCGGCTAGTTCATCCTTACAAAATAAAAGAGTTTTTAATGCCATTTTCACTCAGTTGGTTTTATTGTGGAAACAACCAACACTTAACTGGACTCACTGGAGAATCGTTTAAGAATAAAAATGTTCGAGTGATCTTTTAAAGCACTGAAAGCCAACACAGAAAACTCCTCATATTTCTGTTCCTCTTCCTTAATCTGTCTTCTCTTTTACTCACTTTTACTTTATGTGTGTTTGAAGATCACGGCATGGGGAGGGACCTCACCTCAACTAAAGCTCCTCTCTCTCCATCAATATTATTTTTACACTGATATGTGATATACTTCCTCTTAAGATTACATTATTTTCTCCTCTGCCTCTCTGGTTTTCCTCTTTTTCTCCCCACATGCTCCTCTTTCACTTCACTCTTCTCATTTTATACTCTCCTGTCTTTGCGCCCTCTGTTCTCCCATCACTCTTCGTCCCTTCCTCCTCTCCTCTTTTCTCCTTCTTTCTTGCTCTTCATCAGGTTCCTGGTCAGCTTCATGGTCGACGCCAGAGGCGGCTCCATGAGAGGAAGCCGTCACAATGGCATGCGCATCATCATCCCGCCCAGGAAGTGCACGGCCCCCACTCGAATCACCTGTCGGCTGGTCAAGAGACACAAAGTGGCGACGCCTCCTCCCATGGTGGAAGGAGAGGGGCTTGCCAGCCGGCTGGTTGAGGTCGGTCCAGCAGGAGCTCAGTTTCTCGGGTAAGATTTGATTTTTTTAAAATAACTTCACCCACGTTGTTGTTTAATCGCGTGTTTTTCTTCACTTTCGCTCGGTGACTCGACATCTTCTGCTTCTCGCATTGCCATTTCCAGCCATCTGCGTTTATAGTTAAGAGTGTGGATGTGTGCATGTGCATGTCGAGGTAAAATATTAAAGTTTAATTCGTAGGTTAAGTGTAACCTAAATATAAACAGATAAATCTGTGATGTACAGGCTTGTTTTATGTTTCCTACAAACAACTAACAACCTGCTTACCTTCAGTTGGCAGTTTGAAGCCTCCATATGAGATCTAACGAGTTCAGCTCAGTTAGAAAACAACTAGTAACTCTGATAAAATGTGAGTCTTTGCCATCACTGTTTTCACTCAGGAGCTCTGAATAAAAAATGTAGAAGGCCGCTGTGGAGTCGGATCAGCCTCAATATTAATGAATGCACACAGAAGGATTCACTGATGTCATCATTTCAAATGTATATACAACAAAATATACTTTCAGTGTGCATAAAAAAAGGAATTCATATATAAAATCCTGAAAGTGCATCAGTGAATCCCTCTGTCATGAATATTGAGACGGATCTGACTCCATGTATTTCTGAAAGCTAGGACTCGGTGGTGTGTGCTTTTACTGACTTTGCAAGTGTGTGTGTTATTTTGTTTGTGTACGCATGTGGGGGTGTGCGTGCGTGCGTGCGTGTGTGTGCGTGGGTGTCATTATCTTGCCGGGACAGTAAACTACATCTTCCCAGAAAGCTGCCAGCCCTTAATGAAGGCGAGAGCCTGGTTAGTCCGGTGCTTCAGCTCGGACCCAGAGGAACTAGATTTGTTGGGTAGGAACCAAACATAGCATCCCCCTCCCCCACTACCTCCTTCTCGCTCCCTGCCACCTCCCCCCCTCAAAAAATAAAAAAGAACATGACCAAGGCTGATTCATGCTGATGGATTTGATTATTTTACCCATCTCTGTTGACTTTGCTTTGTTAGGAAACAGCATTACTGTTGTATGGTTGCCATGTGGTTTTGGGAAGAAATCAATGACACAGTGACGATTCACATGAGCTTTCTGAACATTTTGAAGGCAGGACGACTTCTTTCATGTGTTCGAAGTCAGTTGGATGATGGGTCGTTTTTATACTCAAAGAAAAAATATAGTTTTTTATAAATGGGATTTTAAAATTCTTCCTAAAACTACACAATGTAACTTTAAATCCATTACAGTTACTTTCCAGCCACTTTCATTTAGAGACCATTGTATTTTTTTTTTATTTCAGACACTTTCAGTGGGCTCTGATGTCACTGAAAGTGAAGGTTTTTGATTGGCTGTTTGGACTGGACTGCGCTTGTTGGGCATGAGCCTTTTCCTCCTCAAGCCGAGCATCATCCTGCTTCCCATGACCGCTGTCACGTTATTCACCTCTGAGATCAGTTTTGGTCATCGATAGAAAGAGTTCGGATGAGTTTTATCAGTTCACATCACATTAAGCTGGAGAAGGCACAGTGGTAGAGTACTGTACACTGTGCATCAGTGAGTGAGACACAATATGGTTTGTTACCCTAAATTATTGGTTATATTAGGAGTGTTTGTCATTTATGGCTTTTCTTTACAAAACTGTAAATTATTAGAGGATTTTTTGTAGGTGTAAGCCTGCCATTGGGCGACTTTTTCAGTTAACATTCATCTCTTTTTCTGAATGTTACTGTTTTGCAAGAGCATCGTCTCTGCATCTTGGCTTGACAATTATGATTAATTAAAATAAATACAAACGCCTCTTGTCTCTAATAGCAGAATGATAAACAGTGCTGGAATATCTTTCTCCAGAACTGTGAGAAAAAGGTTCGCTATGTAAAACTGTTATTCTACTGATTGAGGGAAGAGAACAGATGAAAAAACAAAAGTAAAAGCTCTTTTATGAAAAGACAAATCTGACAAAAGATTAATGTTTTGTGCCTTTAAGTGCTGCCACCATGATGGCAGAGACAAAGTGCAAGTGAACACAGATATGAATCAGATCTGAAAACAGATAAGTTGAGCTTTTCTCAGTCTGAAGGCTCTTGGTTACCAATAAAAACAGATCAGAGGCTTGTGACTTTAAGTTTACTGTCAGAGCAACTGATAACAGCACAGGACAGAAGTTCTTTGTATTTTAAAAAGCTAAGGAAACACATGCAAAATTATGGATTCATCTAAAGATGTGTTTGCAACTGTTAAAACATGACTAAAACTTGTTTAAAAGTTAAAGTTTTGTGGATTACAGTTTAGATGCACTTGCACAGAACCATTTAAATGTTACAAAAAACATGTAATTGAATACCATGTGACTAATAGTGACCTTAAGGGAGATGCCCCCTCAGCTGCTTGTCTAATTCTAGAGAGATCTGATAATCAATGAATATAGTTCCTCTGAAACCTCCACAGTTATCTGAGTCTGTCTTATTCTGCCCTGAGCGACTCGGAGAAACTGGTCGTCAGGGCAGAGTTTGCTCATTCCTCCTTGTGTTGCTGTCATGCCTTGTTTGAATAAGGGCTGTGCAGCTTTCTCCCCCCCCCCTCCTTCAACTCTTCATTCCATTTCATGTGTCCTGTCGAGTCTCGCCAAGCTATGACATGCACTGTGAATGTCCCATCGAACTGCAGCACGACCACAGCTGTCATTACGAAGCACCGGTGTCATCTTCAGCTGTTTGTCTTCGAAACCAGTGTCCTTCAATGTTCCTTGTTCCTTTTTTTCACATTTTTCTCTGTGTTTTTAGTGTTTATCCCACACATATGCTTAAAAAATAAGCTCTGCTGTATGTGTCCACCATCATTTGAACTTCAGATTTGTTTTTGCCTCCAGTTTGTCCTTTAAAATTACAGCTTAAACGTAACCAGAAAGAACTAAACCATCTTCTCTGTTATCTTGTTGAGGTCATTTTTAAAATCAAATTGTAGAACTGCTTTGTTTTGGATTAAATGCCACTTTTTATTATGGTCTTAAGTGAATAAAATTCGATGAATTGAGCCATATTAACATGACATGTGCCTTGCTAGGCCTGTGATTGTGGAGATCCCTCATTTTGGCTCGATGCGAGGCCAGGAAAGAGAGCTGATCCTCCTGCGCAGCGAGAACGGAGATTCCTGGAAGGAGCATCTGTACGACTACAAGAGCGAAGACCTCAATCAGCTCCTTGGTGGAATGGATGAAGGTAAAATTCAGATCTTTGCTCTTCATTTCTTTTAAATATTAAGTTGAAAGTTTGTCTTGGCTGAAGGACACACAGTTCGTTCTGTACCTGTGTTTTCCATCCTCACGCCTTCAGACACACCTGACATGGACGCCGACTCTGAGTCCACTTTTCTGGTAGTTCACATGTCATTTCATTTATGTAGAACTGGACAGTCCTGAGGAGCTGCAGAAGAAGAGAATCTGCCGCATCATCACCAAGGATTTCCCACAATACTTTGCTGTAGTGTCTCGAATCAGGCAGGAGACCAATTTCATGGGACCAGAGGGCGGGACTCTGTGCAGTCGGAGCGTCCCATTGGTTCAGGCTTCTTTCCCTGAGGGGGCATTAACCAAAAAAATCAAAGTTGGACTGCAGGTGAGATGTTTTTATTGTTCTGTCTCATTAAAAGGATGCTGTAAACAAATAAACATGGAGGTAAACAAACAAATAAAACGCACATCACTGACTCACTGTTGCCTCGTCTCCTCCAGGCCCAGCCGGTACCCGACGAGACTGTGAAGAAAATCCTCGGTAACCGAGCAACCTTCAGCCCCATCGTTACCGTGGAGCCCAGAAGAAGGAAGTTCCACAAGCCCATCACTATGACAATTCCAGTCCCGCCCCTCTCAGGGGAGGGGCTTACCAACGGCTACAAAGGAGACTCTACTCCATGTCTCCGCCTTCTCTGCAGCATTACAGGTGTGTGTAGTTAAAGTATAACCACAACTGTTTAGCTCATATAATGTCAAAGAAATGTTGAATTAAATTCTTACAGTTACGAAGCCAGAATCAGCATTTGCTTGATGTTTTGCTTAGAATTTGTTTGATCTTTATTAAAAAATACTTTGCAAGTTGTTTTCTTTTCATTGATTAAGTAAAAAATCATTTTAGCTCCATGTGAAGTTTCCTTTCTCACTTTCTTTCAGGTGGCACGTATCCAGCACAGTGGGAAGACATCACTGGCACAACTCCTCTCACCTTCGTCAACGACTGCGTCTCCTTCACCACTAATGTCTCTGCCAGGTGAGACACACACACACACACACACACTTCATCTTGTGAAGAAGTTAGTGCTTCAGATTGAGTGTGTTGTGTTTCTCTCCGTGTCTGAAAGGTTCATCATTTTTTTGTCTCTTGTGCAGGTTCTGGTTAGCAGACTGCCATCAGATCCCAGAGACGGTGGGTTTGGCCACACAGCTGTACAGGGAGCTGATCTGTGTGCCCTACATGGCCAAGTTTGTGGTGTTTGCTAAGATGAACGACCCTGTGGAGTCCAGGCTGAGATGCTTCTGCATGACAGACGACAAAGTGGATAAAACCCTGGAGCAGCAGGAGAACTTTGAGGAGGTGGCAAGGAGCAAAGACATAGAGGTACTTAATTATTGGATGTTATTTTTATCTATTCAATTCCTGTCAAAAGAGGCACTTCAGTGAATTTGAAGGATTATACAAAGCTAATCTGTAATCAAGCCCGATTTTTTGTATTTTTACTCACCGAAATGTTTAAAAGTTAAGTTAGTAAGTTTCTTTACTCAGCAAATGTTTTACTTGTGAAAATGTGTAAAAACAGTTTGAATGTTTTTAGGGTTAAAATTGCTGCAGCTTTAAATTAAGCTGAGATCCTAAATCAGTATCAATGACCATGAAGCCCACAGTTAGTGTGAAAGTGAAATATCATCAGTGTTGCAAAAAACAGGAAACTGAAGGATTTGTAAATGCTTCTGCTGAAGCCAGTTTGAAGGTTGCGGGCGGGTTTTGAACCAGAAATTGTGACTGTAATTTCATGAATACTATAGAAAAATGATCGATGTTGATGTATATGTGACTCACCCTTGTGATGTCCCCTCCTCAGGTTCTGGAGGGCAGACCCATCTATGTGGATTGCTACGGAAACTTAGCTCCTCTGACTAAAGCTGGTCAGCAGTTGGTTCTTAACTTCTACGCCTTCAAGGAGAACCGTTTGCCCTTCTGTGTCAAGGTACTACATGTTCTCTGTCATCAATGTTGCATGCCATACCTCTTTCGCAGGCTGGGATTTGTAGTTGAAAGACCTATAAATCAACAAAAATTACAAAATTTACAGAAGTTATCACAAGGATGTCACACAGTGCTGGAGAAGAGAAGCTTTCAGCCCACTTTTGTTGCTGTTAAAGTGCCGTGCGAAGCCATAATTGTTTCAGCTCTGTTCCTCTTTGTAGCCCTGCTGCTCACACTAGCATCTAACACAATGAACGAAGCCTACAGGGCGTGACCTAGTTCCCTTTGCCCTTTAAATGACCTCAGGTCACTGATCGACCCACTAACGTCATGAGCTCTGTAATCAATCCTCTTGTCTCATTTGGTGCTCTGTTTTAATGAAAACTATCCTTGCTGTGTCTGAACAGAGCACCACTTTATCAAAACACAACTTGTCAGAACTCTTGTAGAAGGGAAGCAAATGCATAACAGTATATTCACTGGAGGTTACCACTAGAGGGCACTCCAGATAAATTCAAGGGCTTCTGAAATTGTATTATTTTAATAACAAACATAGCCACCGTCAAGTAGGTTAAAAAATGAAGTCAGTTAGTTAACAGCCTCTTTCTAGAGAAAGGCATCTGCTATCTCCCAATACTGCCTCTACACTGCCCCCTAAAGTTCATGTATGTATTGCATGTGGTGCAAAGTTTAATTTTCTGAGAATGGGCACAACCGAACAGATGCAGGATACATGAGGCAACCATCATGCAAATTACCAATAACTGTAATTAAACTAGTTTTTATATAACCCAAAACAATTTTAATGCTGATTCACCTCTTGGTCTAACACTCCAAAACCAGTTCCTCCGCTATCAACTGCTGTGCTATGAATTTAAAGACATTATTCTCATATATGACTCTAATAGTATGTCTATGCTGCTGTCGAGTGCTTAAATATATACGTTATAAAGAAAAGAGAGGATGAACATCTTCTATAAAGTATGCACATTTGGAAAAAAGTAATACCGTAGTGCACATTGTTGACACTGAAGTACACCAACCTAATAAAGGAGCAAAGTACATAAAGAAAAAATGTTCCCTCTGTAGGTGAGAGATCCCAGCCAAGAGCCCTGCGGTCGTCTGACGTTCCTGAAGGAGTGTAAAACCATGAAAGGCCTCCCCCAAACCGCCGTGTGCAACCTGAACATCACGCTTCCCGCGGTGAAAAAGGTAAGGTGGCGTGAACTCCCCGTTCTGTGTTGTCACCTCCATGACCATTATCATGGTTAGGATAGTTTTGTTCCCCAGTAACACTGATAGATGAAAGACAGAGAAAGACTTTGGCCAAACTGCCGCCACTGTGTCTTTTATCTGTTTAGAGCTTCTCTTTTTACATATATCGGTTATCTTTGCAGTGGATTCTCACCACTGGCAGTTTCATTTTGTTCCTGCCTACCTTTTGATTTGGATGACATGCTTTTGGCTGAAGGGCTTTTGTGCATAAGGCTTTTTTGGAACAGGCTGGCTTTTTGTGGCTTGATTTCCTTTTTGCTACAGAGTGTTGGCGCTTCATTCTCTCTTTTATTATTTTTGCTGTTTGTTTATTCTTTGTTTGTTTTTTCGTTTGCTTATGTGGCTTCTCTTCTGAGTTTGAGCTTCTGTCAATCACTCCTTTTCACACCCTGATGTTTCTTTTCCCCCCTGCTTTCCATTATGTTACTCCCCCCTGTTTCTGCAATGCATCTTGGGAACCAGGAAATGGAGTCAGATGCCGAGGATGAGGTAAACTACACCCTCCCCACCATGTGCTGTCCTCTGCGCTAGATCTTTAGCGGCCCTGCTTAGCGGCCCTGCTCTGTTCATCATAGCCTTATTTTTTCCGCTTCTACAAGGGCAGTATGAGCTTTCCTTGTTAAAAGCAATCTTTAGCTGCTCAGTTTTGCATGAAATTCTATACTAGATATGAAAAACTACTTGTTTTATGTCCAATCCTTATCCCTCCCGTTCTACAGTATGTGATAAAAATGGCTTTGGAGTTTAGATGTACTAACATTGTGCTTATATTAAGATTTAGGCTTTAGTAATATTACCGTAAGTTAATACTGATTATCTGTACTTTTAAGTACTAATAATTTAGAGTTTGTAGCCTTATCATAACAAATTTAAGCCTTTGACTACTTTGTACGAGTAGAGCTGTTAGTACTTAAAAAATAGAGGATTGAAGTGCAGTAAAAACTCTTAAAGGAGAATTTTCTGCAATATCATGCAACTTTTAAATATGAGCCTTGTTTCTTTGTTAATACCAACTAATGCAGACTTTTTGGGTTTGCTCTAACTTAAAATTATATAAGGTCCAAGTGTTGCTCATTTGGCAGCACCATACAATGTAGGGTGACCTAGAACTGATGTGTTGTTTGCTATTGTTGCAGACTGAAAAGCCAGAACGACGTCATACCTTTGCATCCCTAGCCTTACGTAAGCGCTACAGCTATCTGGCCGAGCCTGCACTGAGTGAGTTTGACATTTTCACTAACAAACCCTTTGATGAATTTAATCATGCAAATTTACGTAGATAAGTAAGTTTATTAACAGTTTTAATTAACCTGTAAAATGCGTGATCAGTATATATAGATAGATGTGACTTACTTAATGTAATCAATGCATATTTCTCATTCTACATAACATGCACTGTTCACATGCTTGTTTACGACATGGTACATATTTTTGCATGGGTCAGTGAGTGGTTTTTAAGTTTTTTTGTGCTGTGCTTGCCCACGTTGTGAGTTGTACTTCTTCTGGGTTTGTTTGGTTGACTTCCACTGCTGAGTTTTTGAAGTCCAAATGCATCAAAATTTTCCTTTGGCTTACCACACAATGTTTTAAGGCATTTGAGGAGGTCAAAGTAAAATTTTATTTATTTTTCATTTGTCCCCTCTGAGTTCAAAGCTCTTTTTGGCTTTGTGATGGTGTAGCAGCTTTTTTTGTGGGACAAGAATGCATGTCAGGAGTTCTTGAGTTAAGGTATCTTTCAGGTGTTTCTTTTCAGTTTTTTCACAGTCTTTGCTTGTTTACAGTTTGTATCGATCTTGCATGACAGAAAGGCCCAAAACTTGAGTCTTGGACTACACATTTTTTTTCATATTTTGTTTGCTAAATTATAAAAGGAAAATGGAAACTTCTGCAGCCCTTGGCTCTATTGTATCATCAAATTTGTCTTTGGGGAATCTGTCATTATATATTTTTTGGACCAAACAGATAAAAGGCACTTTAAAAAGCGGATTGAAATTAGAGCCAGAATCCATATGTGATTTTAGAGCATCTGAAATCCAAAGAGAGAAGTTGTTTTGGTGTTAATCCTGGTGCATTTGTCTTGCCATTTTCTGTTGTCAGTTGTTAGTCTATGCCATCATTTTTGAGATTTTCCTTTGCTGCTGTTTGTGCTTTAGTTTATTCATTTTGTTGTTGTTGCTGTCGTTGTTGTTTGAGTCATCCCCCAATCCTGAACAACACAGGATCACAAATGTTTCTTTTCATAACCCCATCTTCAGTCGATACTCAAATATCTTATCTCAGCACTTCATAAAACTGCTGTTTTTTCCCTCCTTGATACCAGGACTGCGTCACTGACCAACTCTTCCTCCTCTGATCTCTTCTTCTTTCACATTTTTTCTTCCTTTTCCTACCCCAACATTTTTATTTTATTTGACTTTTACTACTCCACATTCTTTTGATTTTATTTCCATTCCCTCTTTGTCATTATTTCTACAAATTCATCTGAAGAAACAGCAGTTGAGCGAAGCACAACAGCAAGAACACTGCCTGCTGGTTACCCTCACAAACCTGTCTTTCCAACCAGACCTTACCCACCATGGTCGACTGCTCCTATTACCGTCCCTGGCCAAACAAACCCCATCGGAGTGGGGTGTTCCCTCACCTCTACCGATTCACCGGCAGGCTCACCAGCTGCTTCTCCATTGAAAACTACCTGGCCCCTCTCCTCCTCTTCACCTGCATGCCCTGCAACTATCAGACCCACTCTGGGAACTCAACCACCAGCACCTACCCAGTCATCCCCAGTAAAATCAGTTAGCGACATGGTGTCCTCATCCCCCATCAGGTCTTACAGGACTATGCCTTCACCCATCAAAACGGTTGTCCAGCTTGGTCAGTACCCCGTCCAGGGGTCTGCTAGCCTTGTGTCCTCTGGAAGCCCATGTAAGCTTCCAACAGATCCAGCATCCATCAAAAGCCTTGCTTCAGCATACACATCAAGGACTTCCCCAGTTCACTCAATATCAAACGGCTCTGTACCTGACAGATCATCAGCTCATATATCTGCTCCAGCATCACCAAAAACACCTTACAACATGTACAGTTCTAACCTGCCTTTCAAAACTGCCCTTGGGTCCACAGTTGCAACAGATACAGGGACACCTAATCTCTCTTCTGTCAAGAGCATTTCCAGCCTGTCCTCTTTGAAAACCTCTGTCGATTCAACACTGTCATCCAGAGGTGGGAGGACATCTCTCTCTTCTCTCTCCTCAACTGGACAGACAACCATGGCTTCCTCAGAATTGTCCATGATGAATGGATCGGCCTCGCCCGTTAAATATCCATCCGCTTCCTCCACACCATCCTCCCCTTCTTCTCGCCATCTCTCAGAGAGAAGTAGCAGCCTCCAGGAGAGAATTCAGGCCACCACTCAGGCGGCAACGTCTGGCGTCAGTGCGGCAATAAATGAAGCTATAGAGTCATATTCTGTGTCAGGTTATGGCACTCTTAGGTCGCTGTCCTCCTCTCGTAGGTCTGCAACAGCAAGTTCTGCATACGGCTCTCTAAAATCTGTAGCCGTCACCTCCAGCTCAGCAGTTTCATCTAATACGATGACTGTACCTGTGTATTCCTTAGTCAACGTCATTCCAGAGACCCCTGTAAAACCAGGGCCAGGGTCTCTCAAAATGGCACTGCCCGATTCCCCTCGTGCCTCATCCTCGACTTCTTCCTCTTTGTCCTCCTGTGTTACCGCATCAAAAATAAAGTCCCAACTTAAATCCCCTCCATTTATTACCCCACCCATCATCCACCCCACTGCAACTTCCAACCAGGAGATACTAAAAGATGTAGCAGACATGAAAGAGGATCTGATTAGAATGACAGCTATCCTTCAGACAGACACACAGACAGCAGCTAAAACTGTTCAAACATCAAATCTTGGCACTCCAAAAGAGACCAAGTTAGAGGATGAGGAGCCATTTACTCTAGTGGAGAAGGTGAAAGAAGATCTAGTGAAAGTCAGTGAGATACTACAGAAAGATATCATGAATGAGGGAAAGACCCTTGCAGGTAAAGAGAGAGCTTCAGAAGATGAGTGGGAGGAATTTTCTAGAGATGAGATTGAGGAGGCACAAAGAAATACTCTCTCAGACTATTACCCTCCTTTTAATGAAAACACACTACTGCTCAAGCACCAGGCAATGACAAGCAAAGACTTAGAGTTGGCTAAAGTAGTAGATTTCTTAACCAATGATATTGGTGCTAGCTCTCTCTCAAAAATGGCAGAGCTGAAATGTAGGTACGAGGAAGAGGCAAAAAGAGAAGGGGAAGAGAAGCAAAAACGTGTTCTCAAACCATCTATGTCGATACAAGAGAACAAACTTAAAATGCCTCCACCAGTCTCAGGCATGTTGAGGTCCCCCTCAGAGAAGGACCTAAGTAAACTTGCCGAATCGTATCAGGGGACGGATACTATTTTGGAATCACCTGAGGACCTGTCTCATGAGCAAGATAAAAGTCCCTTGTCAGACAGCGGGTTTGAGACCAGGAGTGAAAAGACGCCTTCTGCTCCTCAGAGTGCAGAGAGTACAGGACCTAAGCCTTTATTCACAGATTCACCTATCCCGCCCTGCGTAACTGAGACCAGGACTGAAGTGGTTCACATTAGAAGTTATGAACAGCCTGATGATCCTTGTGAGCCTGTACTCATGGAAGAAGCTGCATCTGCTGTCGCTTCAGTAGAGCCAGATGCAGCTTCAACCAGCTCTATCAAAGCCTTGCAGATGAAAATGCCAGAAGATGACTCTATGATGAACAAAAGTGTGTGTCTTAAAGAGGAAACTCATATTACTACTACTACTAGAATGGTCTATCACAAACCCCAATTGACAGATGGTGCAGAGATGATAGAGGAGGGTATGTCAGTAAGAGATCTCATGAAAGCTTTTCAATCAGGTAGGGACCCATCTAAAGAACTGGCAGGCCTTTTTGAACACAAAGCCAGCCAGGATTCTGTCAAAGGTGATGAGCTGACTCCGAGATTTCTTGACAGAGATGTTAAATCCAAACCTAAAGTTGAAAGGATAATTGAGGTTCATATTGAAAAGGGCCACAGCTCAGCCGAGCCAACTGAGGTTATTATCAGGGAAACCAAGAAACACCCTGAGCTTTATGTCTACAAAGGGGACCACGGCATCAGGGAACTTACTGATTATGATGAGGCCCAACAGGAAGAAGAGGAGCTTACTGCCGAAGAATCTTTGCCCTCATTCCTAGAAACATCTCGTGTTAACACCCCAGTGTCACAGGAGGAGGACAGTCGTCCAAGTTCAGCCCAGCTAATGGCAGATGATTCATATAAAGCCCTGAAACTATTGAGCCAGCACTCAATAGAATACTGTGATGATGAGCTATCAGACATCAGAGGCGAGTCTTATAGGTTCGCTGAGAAAATGCTGCTCTCAGAGAAACTTGATGTGTCATCATCTCACTCTGACACAGAGGATTCGGCAGTGGTAACTGACAAAAACCGCCACCTAGTTTCTGAGGAGAGTGGTAGCCATGGCACTGAGAGCACGAGTCAACAGCATGGAAGCCCCAAGAGAGAGTATATTTCTAGGTCATCTAAAGATGGATCCCCTAAATCTGGTAAATTCATGCACAGGGACGAGCCATCTCAGTTTGATAAAGTGACAGTGCTACATTACTCCACAGAACAGGGTAGCCCCAAACACGCTGTTTGGATGCGATTTACAGAAGATAAACATGACAGAAGCAGGGATAAGCTTCTTTATGAGGATAGAGTAGACCAAACTGTAAAGGAAGCTGAGGAAAAACTTAGTGAGGTATCACAGTTCTTCCGTGACAAAACAGAGAAGCTAAATGATGAGCTACAGTCCCCTGAGAAAAAGCCTATTAGACGAGAGCCAAAGGAACCCAGGTCCTGGCCTAGCTCGGCCTGCAGTAGCCCTGAGAAAACACAGCAGAAACCTAAAGCAGGTGAAGAGGGCTTCAGTAAAAGCAAACTCAGGGAGCCTTCTGTTGGTAAAATCTTTGGCAGTACCACAACAACGGAAAAGAGAAGCTCTAGCCTACCTAGCAGTCCCCAGAAAAGCATGTTTTCCCATACCAGTGAGGATAAACTTAAACAACAAACTAAAGTCAGTGAGGCTGAACCCTCCTCTCCCACTCATGCAAAATCAACATCCAAGGTCAGTGCTGTTAGGATGAAATTTGAATCTGAGGCTCAGAAACAAAGTCAGTCTAGTCCAACCAAAATTCCTCCTCCAGTGCAGCCAAAACCTTCAATAAAGAAATTACAGGAGAGCAAACTTCCTGTCTATCAGTTTTTTGCAGGGGGAAAAGCATCAAAAGTATCTGAAACGTCAGAGGAAGGAAGCCCGAAAAAAGATGTTGTAATGGACGTATGTGGTGCCATTGACAGCAGTAAACCAGCTTTGATATCATCATCTAAAGCCCAGAAACATATAGAAGAAAAGTTTTCAAACAAAAACATTCCAGGGGCGGCTTTGCAAAAGCAAATTAGTGTAACTGAGACTCAAAAAGCAACTGCTAAAGGAAAAGATATCCTTTCCAGTGTTACTCAGGAAATTAAAGAGAGCAAAAAAGGTCAGGAAGTTCAGAAACCTTTGGTTCATGATACTACTAGACCACTAGAGAAAGATAGTGATGATAAAAAGTACAAACAAGTCACAAAAAGAGAGTCTGTTTCCAAAGAAGTAATAACTGAGGTTTCAAGGAAAGACACAGAGGAACCACTAAACAAAAACCTTAGGAAAAAGACAGAATCCCAAATTCCAGTTAGACTGTCCTCAACCTTAGATAATGACCTCACAAAGAAACAGACCATAACCAAACCCTCACAGATACCTACATTATCCAAGAGCAAATTACAAACAAGTCTTGAGACAGCCCTGGCGAAAACAGATGAAAATCTGACATTTGAAATTCTAGATAATGCACCCAAAGATTCCAATTCCAATAACCTTCCCAGCCCCAGAGAAACATTGGAGAAAATCATAACTCCACCGGCTACAACGACCAAAGAGAATTTTAAGGGAATCAAAACATTACCCGTTTATGTCAGTGTCCAGGTTGGTAGGCAGGCAGAGAGAGAGGCCAAAGGAACACTTTACACTGTAAAACAGAAGTCAAATTCAGTACTCAGTCCTTTAAGTCCTGATGATGACACACTAGAACAGGTCTCTTTCATAGATAGCTCAGGGAAAAGCCCCATTACACCAGAAACCCCCAGTTCTGAGGAGGTCAGCTACGACCTCACATCTAGGACCCCTGAGTGCTTTATGGGATTTATACCAGGAAAACCCAGCCCCATCATGGAGGTATCTGAAGAATCAGAGGAAGATGACCAAGGCAAAGTTGTTTTCTCTTTCACAGAGACCCAATCAGAAAGCAGAACCACTGTTCACCCAACTGAAGCAGACCTGGCTAATGCTAATAAGGAAGCAAAAATTAATGATAACCAGCAGGAATTCAGTGATAATTTCAACCAGAAAGAAACAACAGCAAATGGCAGGCATGATGAGATGACAGGGCAGGAGCAGCAGGACGTCTCAAAAGATAAAGGTATTGCTTACATTGAGTTCCCACCCCCTCCTCCTCTGGACTCTTCAGAAACTTCAGACCCAGAAAGGAAAGGTTCCTGTGCCTCTTCAGAGACTGAGACTGAAATGATGGAAGTGAATTTACAAGAAGAACATGATAGGCATCTGCTGACCGAGCCAATTATACGCATCCAACCTCCTACCCCAGTGCTCCCTGGGGCAGATGACAGTCAATCAAACGATGAAGAGGAAGAGGACGATGAGTCAATCTTCCAGCCAATTCCCTGTAAGAAATTCACTGTCAAAGTTCCTGAGGAGGAGGAGAAGAAGAAGGAGAAGGAAAAGGCATCTAAATCCAAAAAACATGATAAAAATGGAAACAACAAAGAACCTCATGGTGGCACCAATGGCACCAATGGTTCTAATGGTTCCAATGGTTCTAAAGGTTCTAATGGCAAAGGAGAGGACTATGAATATGAACAGAATGGAAATGACCAGTCGATAACAGACTGTTCAATAGCCACAACGGCTGAATTTTCTCATGACACAGATGCAACAGAAATAGACTCACTAGATGGGTATGAACTTCAGGATGAAGACGACGGCCTCTGTGAGCAAGCAGATTTACGGCTGTTTGGTCTTCCAGACAGTCGAAGAGACGTGTGGGCAACGGACACATTTAGGTCCACTGACCGCTCTTTTCCCCCAACCAAACTTGAAGTTATTGAAGAGGAGAAAACCCCAGAGGAATGTCAAAAGGACACTTTCAAAAAAGATCCCCTCTCAAATGGTGAAAAACCTGATGGTGTTAATAAAAACGAGTTTAAAAGTCAGGAAAAAACAGAAAAAGAGGGATTTTCAGACACTTATTTTAGTTATAAGTTAGAGGAGGAGTTTAACTCTCCTTTTAAGACTGTTGCCACAAAAGGGCTGGACTTTGACCCTTGGCCGAGTAAAGGTGGAGAAGAAGAAGTCGTTGACATGGGAGGGACAAGGGAAAGCAATGGTGAGCCTAAGCCTTTTGGACTGGCAGTGGACGACCAGTCTCAGGCCACAACACCAGACACTACCCCAGCCCGAACACCAACGGACGATAGCACGCCAACGAGCGAGCCAAACCCATTCCCCTTCCATGAAGGGAAGATGTTTGAGATGACGCGCAGTGGTGCGATTGACATGAGCAAGAGGGACATGGTGGAGGAGAGGCTCCAGTTTTTTCAGATTGGTGAGCATTACTACTCGGCGGGCAGGTACAGGGTCAGGGACCCAGAGGTAGATGCCTCCTCACAACACAGGGATCACTTAGATACTCAGGATCCCACAGATACCTTAACAGCCCCTCAAGTCCCCATTCAGACTACTACAGTCCAGCTAGAAATATCAAATGTGTCTGGCAGTTACACCACATGCAGAGACTCAACCTCCAACACTGAGTCTAAATTTTCCACTTTTAGAACAGGATTCAAGTTGTCATCTGATAAAACCTCCAATACTTCAAATAGCAGTTCTGCATGTAGCATATCAGGAACCTTTAATGGTTCTAATGCCATAACCTCAGGAACAACTGTAGATAGTTCTTATTCTGTATCCTCAAACTATACAGATTATTTTAGTACATCAGGAATTACAGATCATTTTTTCAGTAACAGACCATCAGGCTTCACAGATTATTATTTAAATCATGGAATTCCTTCAGGTACATCCAAACAGAAGGATCATTTGGAGTTGACCTCAGAAAATCAGAACACTTATTACCAAAGCACAAAATCCTCTTCGGCACCTTCACAACAGAGTAGCAATCTCCAAACGTGGAGCAGCAATACCTGTAGCAACATCCCTGAGTCCAGCTGTGCCCATTCAGATGCCAGTCAGGCTGGAAATATTGTTTTTAACTTATTGACCTCTCTGGGAGTTTCACTGCAGGAGGTCAACAGGATAGAAGCATCATTCAGCCAGCTGGAGGAAAGTAGAGAAGGCAGGGATTTTACCAATGTAGCAATAACGAACGTAGGAGCCAAAGAGGTCAAAGGCAAGATATGCAAGTCCAGGTTACCAGTGTTGGTGCCAAGCCGCAAACTATGCAGTAAAAGTCAACCAGCAGTGAAAGAAAGGGCACAAGAAAAAGCTGATAAGTGGCTTGTCAGGAAATATGCCATGCATAATGTCAGGACAAGATTAGACCCTTTTGAGAATTTACTTCCTAAATCCAGAATTCCAGTAATGAAAGCCATGACATACATCTCTTGTTCCCAGGATCAAAAACAGGTTAAAACCAAATCTGCACCTAGTGATAGAGGCATTAAAACGACCAGGGGTAATAAACAACTAACCACAGGCAAATCCAATGCCAAACACAGATTGAGTTCATTAAAAACCCTAAGTAAATGTAGCACAAATGAGGCAGGGAGAAAAAACAAAGCAATAGTTTCAGAACATTTAAAAAAAAAGTCTGTCACTAGCAAGGTAACAAGTCCTTTGGACCAAACCATTCCCAAGGGGGCTGAAACTAAGTTAGAAGGGAAAACATTGCCCACTGCGGACGAAGAGAGCTGCAGCCTCAGTATTACCAGGGACACTTCCTTATCAGAACCATCTAGAAGTTCCTGCCCTTCACGCACCTCTACCTCCACCTCCACCAGCACCACCACATCAACACCATCTGCTAGAGATGTGAGAGCTGAGGTTGAGCAAGCCAGCAGTGAGAGGATGAGGAGGAGCAGGAGGAAGAGTAGGAGGACACTTGGGAGGAAGGAAGAAAAGCAGAAGGAGAACGAGCAAGACAGTCAGGTTGATCAACCAATCACGGCTCCTGACACAGAGAACGAGACTAGTTTGTAAACTCTTTCTAAACATTGTTATACTTTATCTTTTCTCTATGGGATGCATGTAGCTGTTGTGGGTGCTTTGTGATGTGACGTAAGTGTCGCTGTCCCTTCTTCTTCTTCTTCTTCTTCTTCTTCTTCTTCCTGTCATTCTTGTTATCTGTGTCCTGTGCTGATTGAGACAAAGAGGTAAAAGCTAAAACATGGAGGTTTGATGACAGAGTCAGCAGTAATCTTAAGTTTTCTGTGGATCAAGCAAGTTATTTTTTGGCCTAAATAGCCTAAAGCCACGGTACTTAAAAAATCTGTGAAACGTGTCATGACAGTGGATTGATTACCCCATTGCTAGTGAAAGCTACACAGAAGATTATGGTGAAATAGCTACAGGAACTACACATTCATATCAGCAAACACCTTTTAGCAATCAGTATTAGTTTGCAAGCAAGCACAATTTAGGGGTTTAGTCAAGCCTGAATATTCCTTTCTATTACTGTGGGGTCCCATAAGCTACCACACACATTCTCACTTTAATTTTCACACTACAGATTAAGTTAGCCTTGCACCTCACCACATATCTCCACAGCACTCACTTCCACCCTCAACATGGTCGAGACTTAGACGTTAAAGATTGTTTGGAGAACTTTGACCTTGTGTTTGTTTTTGGTCTGCTTGCCTGGTCTTTTTTGCTCCTTGAAAACACAACAACAAAAAAACAATTCATCAGCTGAACTTGACAATCATATGAATGTCAGTTGCACGAGAGTTTAGTCAGGAAACACAGTGCAGCTGGATTGCTCTTGATTTCAAGTTGAAGCCATGAATTGCTTTTATGATTTGGAGGGAATGTTGCCTGATGGTAGATTGTTTGTTTTTAGTGATGTGTTAGTGACAAAACTCTTTTACTCTTCAAACGATTACTACTAATACTAATACTACTACTACTGAACATAAAACATTTTAGTGTGAAAATGTGATTTTTGTTTCTCCATTTCTGGCCTCACAGATCCTCATGCGTTTGGTTTTATTTTGTATTATTGGTTCTCTGACGTTTTTTATTTAGGACCCATCTAAAAGTAGTTAGTTCAACAGTTAATTAGAGTTTTATTTCATGTTTCTTTTATTTTTACATAGTTCTCTTCATTCCAGGGGGGTATGAAAGCTAGTCTAATATAGATTGAATGGAAATCATCACTATTACACTATAATCATTTTTTTTGAACATTTTAATTTAGCTTTTTTATAGAGATATATATATAACACAAATAAGATATATAATATTTTATTATTTTATACTAACTGAGCTTTAGAGGTTCTAGTAGGTAGATTTCTTTTAGCTTTAGAACGAGTCAAGCTAGTTGTTTCCAGTCTTTATGCTGAGCAAACCACCTCCTGGCACCTGTATTGAACAGATGAGAGTGGTATCGATTTTCTTGAGCGGGCATCCATTACACAAAGTGAATCGATGAGGAAAGTCTGGCCAGAAAACCTGTTTTGTTTTTGTTTTTTTTCCGTAGACGTAAGACATGGGACAGTGAGCTAAAGTTAGTCTTTGTTTTCTTAGTGGCAAACACAAGGGGGTTTATTGTAAATATTTATCAGAAAATAGCAAAAAAACAGAAAAAAATCAGCTTAGTTGACATTTGTTAACCATAACTTCTATAGTGGGTTTTATGATTAAACCATAACAGCATCTACAGTCAGAAACAGACAAACTTTCAGTTCACAATCCCAATCTTTTTCATTGAACGCCATTGAGCCCCTCTGCAGCCATTTTGTGTATCTCTTACTGAGAATCAGATTTAGATCATTTGGGGGCTTGTTGTCATTTTATCTCATATTAATTGTTGTCTGTCCTGACTCTCCCCACCTCATCGAACAGGCCCTCAGAGTCCCTGTGAGAGAACAGACCTTCGCATGGCAATAGTAGCAGACCACCTTGGACTCAGCTGGACTGGTGAGTCTACACACCTTTTTATCTCTTATAGTAACAACAAAAAAACAGGTGAGATGTTGCATTTAAATCTGTTTTATCTCAATAGGTTTAGCGTCAGATCAGATATTGTGACTCATGCACTTGTGATAATATTCAGTACCTTTACTGATAAGGAACGAAGAGGATGCAGTATATGAATCTAAAACACCAAAGTGTGACTGAATTAGCTGTCAGACCTTCACTTTTACAGTGTTTGTTGCCATCTGGTGGACAGATAACATAGAAGATTTTTAACTGAGCAATACTGCAGTGGTATTTACGCTCATGTACATCATCATCACCAAACATATGACGCAACATCAAATTGAAATATTCTCAAAACTCGGATTCTTATTAAAACTTTGAAATCTGAACCTGCATCACCACATGATATTTGCTGCAGGAGGCTGAAAAAACCCCCAGTAATAAATAATAATTAATTATAGTAGTTAAAAGCTTGTGTAGTTGTAAATTTGTCTTCTGTCAGAGTATGTTCATATGTTTGTTTTTGTGTGTGTGAGAAGAACCGTAAGCTGGTTTTTATTGCATATATTGCACTTGAGAGGCAGTAAGGGTGTGGCCTCTGCAGTTCGGTTCAAGCTTGACCACCTGCACTGCAGCACTGCCCCACGCCTTCCTGCCTCCCTGCATGTGTGTGAGTGGGCGTCACCGAGTGCTTGTGCGACTGCATGGTAATCGTGTGCATGCAGATCCATCTGAAGTGTGTATGAGTGTTGATGCTTGTCTTTCCAGTGCAGTGACTGGATGAATACTCAGCATATTTAATGTGTGTTCCTGTTGCAGAGCCGCAGTGAAACAGTGGTTGTGCTGAACATTATGTTCTCATAGTTTTAAATTTATAGCCGCTGTGTCTGTCTGCTTTAGCAGCTTCAGACTGTGTTTGGCTCTGTGTTTTGCGGTTTCAGTCATCAGGTGAATGAAGGCTGAGGAAATGAATAAAAATATAAGAATTGAGACAAATCATTGGTACTGCAGTTTATTCAGATAACATGTGTATCAGCTCTTGTTTCATGTTTTGTCACATGAGCTGCTGAGTAACACATGCCACTGAAAAGATGATAAATATTGATGTCAGTGCAGCCATTTTTAGCGCAGATTATCTCAGTAAATGAGACTCTCATCAGTGGCATATCCAGACTTTTTTTGACCAAGGCGGCTCAAATGCAACACTGATTTATGCAGAGTTGGGATGAGGTGTTGTAGTGGAACATAGGAATAGCATTATGTCTCATATCTACTTTATTTACTTACATAACAGTATTTTAATGAATCTTACAATTCTGTGTTTGAATACAAAGGTTAAAAAAGAGGTACATAATCACAACAATCATAACACAACAATGTGGCACCATGAAAATCTGATATAAAGCCAATATAAAGCTCGTCAAACAGTTGGTTTATTAGTCAGATAGCAAGTCATATTTTAGAATAATAGAGTGGCAGTTGTGTTGGCCAATCAGATTTAAAGGGTGGACAGTGCAAACCCCTCAACGCGCCTCAACTTCGGCAACAAGGTTGACTCATTGAGCAACAAAAAAACTGCATCTTAATGTTTCTACTTTCTCATAAAGTGTTTTTTTTGTGGTGTCTGTTGCCTTTTTGCAGAGCTGGCCAGGGAGCTAGATTTCTCTGTGGACGAAATCAACTTCATCAGAGTGGAGAACCCCAATTCCCTGACAGCACAGAGCTTCATGCTCCTAAAGAAATGGGTGCACAGGGACGGTAAAAACGCCACAAGTAAGCCGTGTGTTTTTTGTTGTACGACAGAGAGACGCTGACATGGCTTTTTGTAGCTCATGTCCTGATCTTCTCCTCCCATATATGACATTTAACGAATGAAAATGAGTTCCTGTAAGTGACATATTTGTCTCTCTCCTCTCCAGCGGATGCTTTAACTGCGGTGCTGACTAAGATCAATCGGTTGGATATTGTGACTTTGCTGGAAGGGCCCATATTTGACTACGGTAACATTTCAGGCACACGCTGCTTTGCCGATGATAACGCAGTATTCCCGGATCAGTCCGATGGTAAAGTGTAGCCCACCCTAGCTGAAACTCTCAGTCTATCTCTCAGTCTATCCCTTCACCCTTCTTCACCTTCTCTCTGAGCCAGATAGTCAGACTGTGTAAAACCAATACAGACCCAATCAGGCTTCACCAAACAATAGACTTTAATTAGAGTTTTACCAAAAATGGCTTAAATGGCCTCCAGTTAACAGCCAATCAGGTAGCAATAATGTCAGAGTCGTCAAGTGATGGATTACTTTGGTGATCACCAATTTGAAAACTTTTATAATATCTGTACCAATTTTGGGTGCATGACATTTTTTAGTATGTGTGACTGTTTTTATGAAGCCTTTCAAAAGCATGACCCTGAAGTAAACACAAGCCGCTAATGAATTGGTGTCTGTCTGATCTGATTAAATGTATTGATAAGCTTTTAGATAAGTTAACAAAGTTAATCTAACTTTTTTTTAGATGAGTCAGGGCACTGGTTCATAACTTATGTTTATGTGTATGTTTAAATGTCAACTGTGACTCAGCACCCCTTTGTCGACGTGTGCCACATGCTCTTTAGAAAATACACGAAAAACGTAACACCAATTTATTATAATGGCATGCTCGCTTTAAGCAGCATGGCAAGTCTCCCTCTCTTTCTAACTTTCTCTCTTTTCTCTTAAATGGAAATGAAATGTGGCAGCTATCAGTTTTTTCTTTAACTCTGACAGACACAGTGAGGCACGTTTCAGAGCTTAGATGACAATCTTCCTTTTGTTTTGAATAGAAATTTACAGACTGTTACAAGTTATGATGGCTCATAATCGATCTGGATGTTTGGCACATTGAGAATTTTCTTATAATCCCTCATATACAAACATAATTTTCACATTAGAAGTGAAATAATCAGATAAACATAATGAAACCAAACATTTTTCCATTGTTTTTCCCTTGTTCATTCAGTGAACAATGAAATACAGAAGGATCTGATCTCACACTTTGATATAAACTCCTGAAATGAGCCTCGCTGTCAGTCTGTCCAATCAGGTTTCTAAAAGTCATCTTAACACAAGGATCAGTGTTATTATTGCTCTGAATAACAGGCGATCTTTTTGCAAAGATGCTTTAAAGTGAAACTAACATTTAACAGATTTTTAAAAAAAAACAAAAAAAAAACTGCATGGCTCTGGCTTTGTGTGAAAGGCTGCCTGCTCCGATGTTGTCGGCTGACCACGATACACTTTTAACACTCTCCAAACGGGTGGAGCCTTTTCAACACGTCCTCGAGTGTTTTCCCGTCGTTGAGCCGTCACACTCGCAGACGGGTTGAAAATGAAACACCTTTTTCCAAAGTGTGCAGTGTAGAATTATGCTTCTGTGTCACCGCTGTTAGCTGTTCTGTTTCCTGTCATCTCCTCGGTTCCTCTGAGCCTCCAAGCTTCTACGCTCCACTGTAGCTTCTCCTGCTTTGAGACCAGCAGACTCCCCGCCTCCTCCTGCTCCTCCTGCTCCTCCTGCTCCTCCTCCTCCTCTTGCTTCTGAGTGACTAACTCCTGCAGTAACTTCTAAGCAACACTAACCAGCTAATTTCAGCCAGTGGCTACCTTTTGCTAACTTCCACAGATGATCCGATTCAAGCTTCTGCTCTCACCTTCTGACTAGAGTAAGACTGGAAATACAACAGTGCCCCCTGCTGGCACTAACCCTTATCCACAAGCTGTGTAGGGAAGTTGCAAGTGTTGCACATCTCTCCTGCTTTCCTTTGCACTAACTGGAGGAAATCTAAAGCTAACCAGCAGGCTTTAGCATTAGCTTTAGCATTAGCATACCCCCAACTATGTGCTCCTTAAACTGGACTGTAACTGTAATGATGACAACAAATTTCATTTCAGTATTATTTTTGTGGAATTTGAGGGGTTTTATGGCCTGAGGAGTTTA
>JAPZDV010000014.1:5745326-5771770 GCA_029814665.1 Acanthurus lineatus
TATACTTTCTCCTCTTTCAGTATTTCCTGTTCCCATCTAACTTATTTCTACAATCCGGATTCAAAATAAGTTGGGAATGTTGTATACAAACTACTTCAGCCCTCCTACATCCCAAAACTTGTCCTCATGCAGGACAAAGCCAGACTGTGAATTTCTCCCCTTTTTATTTAAACTCCTCCTCGGTTTCCTCGCTCTTTGAAAAGATGCTGCTGCTGTTGACTAAGGAGCCTTTTCCTGCTTATCCATCAGATAAGCAGTCTCATGATTCTGGTGTTCGATGTCTTTTGCTTCTGCAGCTTTTAAAAACTTCATCAGTCATAAGTTCACCGTCTGAGCATTAAATCTGTTTCTCACTTTTTTGATGCTGTTTGTCTTTTTTCATCTCGTCTAACTGTTGTCTGTTTTTTTTTTTTTGTTTTTGTCTCTTGTGATCTGTGATGATTCAAATAGCACCAAAAATTCTTAGATCTCTTACGTTCCCGCTGTGTCCTCAAACGTCTCAACCTGTCGCACCTCCTCCTCCTCCTCCTCCTCCTCCTCCCGCTCCTCCCTCGTCTTCCTCTCCTCCCTTTAATCCCAGTCAAATCACCTCTTTCTCCTTCCCCTCTCCTCCTTCTGTCCCACCTTCCTCCTCTGTCTTTCTCTTCCCGTCTCCTCCCTCCACACCTCCTGTTTACCTCCTTCCCGTCGCTCCTGTTCTCCCTCACCTCCTTTCCCTCCCTTACTCCCCGCCTCTTCCCTCCTCCCCTCAAAGCCCACTCTCCTGCTCCTCCTTCTTCTCTCCTCGACACTTTCCTCCCTCTGCCCTCCGCCTCCCCTTCTCTCCTCCCTCTTTCTCTGTTTCTCCTCTCGTTCTTCACCCTCGTCCTCAGTCATCTCCTCAGACTTCATGCTCCTCCCTCTACAAGTCCGCTAACTCCTCTCTTTCATTCGCATCCTCTCCTCCCTTGTCACCATCCCCTATTCACATCCCCCTTTCTCCACCTTTCCCCTCTCCTCCCCCCATATGTGCCTCCTTTCCTTCTCCACTTACTCCCATTTCTCCCCCTTCGTCCTCTCCTTTTCCCGCTAACTCTCCACCACATCGTTCCCCTTCTCCTCCCTTAAATCTTTACTCTCCGTCTCTCCCTTTGTTTCCCACCTCCCCTCCCTCCTCCCCCCTCCCTCCTGGCGTCCCCCCCTACTTCAGGCGGGATCGTTCGGTTCCTGAGGTTTACATTTAGATGCAAACCCGTCGGTTCTTCTGCTCCTCTCTGCCTTTTTTCGTTGAAATCAACACAACTGACCTACCTGAGTTCTTCACACGCTTCTGCTCAGACTCATGTTCTTACTGAGACGTTGAGCTGAAGTCAAGCTTCGTTTTAAAGTGCTGTAATTAAGACCCCGACACTAATCTCACTCCTGTTGCATTTAAGTTGAAACCAGTAGCTCAGATTCTGCAGATTAAGTGCATTTAATAACTTACGTGGCTGATTTAAGTGCCAGTTTGAAACCTATTCAGGATCTATAGAAACAGTACCTGCATAAGTTTGCAGTTGACCGAATGTTCGTGTAAAACTACTATAAATACAGTGTTTGTGAAGTTTCTATCTTACGTTTTATATTCTGTCTTTGTATTCTGTTTCCATCTCTTTGTGATCTGGTCATGTGTCTGTAGTGCTGGTTCAGGAGTCACATGTGAGTCCTCACATGTTTGAGAAATGTGTTGAAAAGATGCTTTAAAGCAGGGATAACTGACTGTTTTGGCCACTTGAGGGCAGCAGAACAAATAGTAAAGTGGCAAAAATGTTGGGAAACAGTTTATTATTTACAGAAACAGTAAACATGGAGCAATATTAGCATTTGACGAGGCAACTTGGCTTGTGGAAGTCCAATATTCACTTTTCTTTTAGCATTATTTTTGCATCTCCACCACCTTTTGGGGGAAATATCTGCTTTTATTAGCTGCCAAATGTTCACCAGATAATTGCTGATTGTGTTTGGGCAGGTAGTTTTTTTATGACTGGGGTTGTTTTAAGTCTGTAAGAGAGGTATCAACCCATTTCCCCTTCTCTCTGTAGCTTCTAAGCCACTGTAAGCTCATATTTTTGGGGTTTTAGCCTGCAAATTCCAGTAAAATTTACACAATTTACAACCAAAATGAAGCTAAGGATGTATCAGTACACTGGTTAAAGAGTTGTAGATGAATTTGACTGTTAGTATTATTTATTTCCTTTTTTGTTTTCAGTCATCAGATAGATAAAATCTTGCTTTGTGTTTGCTGTTTCCATGCTAATATGTCGATGTTGTGTTTTCAGTGAGTTCTGCTGCCCCCAAGTGGCCAGAAAGGTTAATTATTTCAGCTCCAAAGTGTTCTTGAGTGACACTTGTGTGACTTTTGAGCAAATGCTACCCTTCGATGTTACAAGTGTTTCTCATTTCATCATCTCCACCACTGTACCTCCCCCTCCCTCCCTCCTTCCCCCTTCCCTCCCTTCATCCCCCTCTTTTTTCTTCCCCTCCCCCTCGGATCCCTTTTACCCTCTAATCCTTTACTCCTGCCATCCACCCAGGATACCACAATATAGAGCTGGAGCTGCAAACCCCCTCTGACCTGAACTTCGTGCCCCCCACCCCGCTGCGCTCTGACGACTTCTTTAGCGAAGGCGATGTTAGCGCAGACTCCCCTAGCAAGACCACTCTCACTAGACCTAGCGACCTCTCCCTCACTCAGACCACCAGTACCTCCAGCAGTGACCCCATCACAGTCGCCCCGGCCCCCAGCTCTAAAGCCACAGAGCCCCCCATCGTCGGGGCCGAAGATACAACCTCTTATGAGACGCCAGATAATGACAGGAGGGCAGTAGAGACAGAGCTGAAGGCAGGGCAGGACGGGGGAGGAGACAAAACAGAGGACGCCACTTCTGACGCTGCTCACAAAAATGGAAGACGAGAAGAAGAAGAAGAAGAAGAGGAGGAGGAGGAGGAGATGACCCAGGAGAAGCTGCGGAGTCTGCTGGAGGATATAAACCTGGAGGGAGGCTTGGAGGACGTGGAGATGACAGAGGAGGGGGTGAAAGCCATCCTCGAACAAGTACGGCAAGCAGAAAAAGATGTGTGTTCAGTTCCAGGCTGGAGGAGTGAGACGTCGGCGGCGTCGGCACCTCCCGGAAAAAGCCCCACCGAGGAGGGAAGGTAGGATGTGTTTTTTATTCTGAAGACTTTCCTCCTTAAAAAAGTTTACACTCAGTTTTTCTGTTTTTTTAAGGCATCTAAATTCATCTTCTCGCTTATTTTAAAAAAGAAATTAAAAACCTTTCTCTTCAGTTTAGATTTTAATTCAGGTTAAATTTTACTTTTATCAGTGTTAATTGTTTTTATTTTATTTTTTATTTTCCTCATTTTTTTTAAATTTATTTATCTGTAATTGTGTAAGTGCAGTCATATTGTTTTATTTTGTTCTTTATTGTTTTTCATATTTCTTTGTTCGAGCACTTTGAGCTGCAATTTTGTAATAAAAGTGCTGTATAAATAAAGTTATGAATAATTTTGACTCCTCCAGCCCCGACAGTCTGGCTGATTCATTGGAGCAGCCGCCGGCTCAGAAACAGAACGGAGGTCACAGCGATGCAACCAGGGAAGGAAAGGAGAAGGAGGCCAAGAGGAAGGGATCTCAGGAGGACGGCAGCACAGCGGGGCCGAGCAAAGGACGGGAGGAAGGAGGCGAAAGGTCCCAGCACAAAGTCCAGGTGAGAGTCGCACATTTCTGACCAAGTGTGTCTGCTGAAAACAACATATTTATTTACTATCTATGTTTTCATGAGGGCTAGAAAAATTCATGTGCTGTTATTTGCAGCGTTTAAAGCCTTAAATTCAATCCAGCTCAGAAATGAAAACCAAAATCTTGATCTCTTTAACAGTAAAAATATCCAGTTTTAACTCAACGTTAGTAGTTCATATTATTCCATGAAGTCTTAAACTTAACACACACACGCTCTCACACACTGAGGGCATTAATGTTACCGGGCTGCCTTTGTCAGGGGGGCGTCAGAGCCGACGGTACCGGCTCTGATGAGGAGACGACCGTCACCACCAGGGTTTACCGCAGGCGGGTCATACTGAAGGTGTGTGAGCGGCTCGAGGCGGCGTGAACATGCACTCGCTCTGTGACTGTGTGTGTGCAGAAGAGTCGCAGAGAGATTTGTGTGTTTTGTAGTGTGAAAGAAGGAGAGTGTGTTTCTGTTTACATGGGAGTGTGTTTGTGTGCAGCCACTGAGTTTTTATGAGGAATACAATGTGATCAATGATCAGGAGAAAGTGCATCAGAATGGGTTTCTGTCCAACTTTTCTTATGCAGATTTAAACTTTGCACGTAAAAAGTCTACATAGAAATACTGAAATTTAGGAAAAGTAGCACAAAAAGATATTTTAAGTTTGGCTGAATCATAAGAGAATGTTTGTAGGTTAAAAATAAATGTGACAAAGTGCAAAAGAAACAAACTTAGTGGATAAATCGTGATGCACAGGAAGCATTTTTACTCAAGCATCCGCTAAAAAAAGAAAGAAAACACATCTTTTTCTGCATTTATGGCACCTGACTGAAGAATTAGCGCTTACATTAGCAAACTCTCACTTTTTAAATAACTGTTGTGGATGGAGATTTTGCATAAATTAGTGTTTTCTTTTGATTTTTCCTGGAAATTTGGTCAATTAAATTGGATGGAAACTTGATTATAGTCCCATAGGTGTGTGTGTGCGTGTGTGTGTGTGTGTGTGTGTGTGTGTGTGAACATTTAGCCCTGCTCTAGCATGAAGTGCTTCTCACTGCTTGTTGGTGTGGTGCCACTGAACCAGCCCTGCTGTTTGGTGTTCGGCTGCCTGGTCGGCTGGTTTCTGCTGGTTTTTTGCCGCCTGTTTGGCTCATAAATGTTCAGAGTGTAACACAAACTGTTTGAGGCTGAATTTCCACAGGAGCAGAAACTCTCATTAGTGTGTTTAAAGTCTCCTGCAAGACACAAAAACCCCTTGAGATGTTTGTTCACTCTTAATTCAAAAATAAGAGCATCAACTACACTGTTATTATTTTAACGCACATAATAAATAACATTTTAAACTTATGAACTGCAACTAAAAATGATTTTTATTATCAATTAATCCCACTTTTTTAAAATTTTCACAGCTAAGAAGCTAGAGTAAGATTGTTTTAACAATAACCTCATAAACCAGTTAATATTGTTGCTGTTGATCAACTTGTCGTCGCAGCTTTGAAACACAGATGATCTGTTTCTGTGTAAATGGAGCCTCAGTTTTGAGGTCACAGTGTTTTTAGATTTGTTTGGTCTTTGGATGAGGAAAATTCTTTGAAAGTTTGAAGGAAAAACGTTGTTACTGCTGAGTTTGCAGCTGAATGTTTGAAGCTTCTTGTGTGTGTTTCTTTCCCTCTGGACAGTGATGGAGATTATTATACCATAAATATATTAAAAAAATGTTTTAACATCATTTAATATAAATGAAAAACAAGCTTTGGTATCACTTCTCTTGGTTTCTCTGTTACTGCAGACGTGTGTGTTTTTTTAAAGCCTGTGAAACACAAAAGCATCAGTTGGGTTTCCACTCTGTCCATAAACTGTCTTAAAGTGACAAAAACACAAACTGCAAAAATAAGAATGTAAAAAATATTAATGTTTTACATCTTCAGAACAGTCACAGGAAGTCCTGTTTCATGCTCTCAGTCACGGGAGTTTTTAGTTTTACGGTCAAATCTTTATTTTTTCAGTCAACAGCAGGAAACCCATCGGCTTTGTCAGGCAGGCTGACGTCTGTGAGCACATGTTCTTTACTTTCTAACCTCTCACACCTCCATCCCTCCATCCTCGCCTCTCCCCTTTCCTCTCCTCCATCACTCCTGCATCCACCTCTCATCCGTCCTCGAACCTTCTCCTCAGGGGGAGGAGGCCAAAAACATTCCTGGAGAGTCTGTGACGGAGGAGCAGTTCATAGACGAAGACGGGAATCTGGTCACCAGAAAAGTAACCAACCTCCCTCCATCACCTGTCGCATCTTCATCCCACAGCTTAAACACACACACACAAACATAAAACACACACACACAAACACACAAACACACATACAAACCAGTGTCCAAGTAAAATTTTATTTCATCTACACATACACACTTCCATGTTCCCTCCTCACCCTCCTCCTTTCCATTGATTCTCCTCATGAAATACCTGCCTTCCTCCCTCCCCCCACCTCCTCCTCCCCCTTGACATGCTTCTGCCCCCTACAGGTGATCAGAAAGGTGGTGCGTCGTGTCTACAGCTCACAGGAAAGGACGCTAAGCAAAGGAGAAACTGTCACAGAAGAAGAAACTGGTGGTGGTGGTGGTGGTGGTGGTTTGACAAAAGGGGGCGCTCCTCCTTCAGCAGGAGCAGCAGCAGGAGGAGCAGCAGCAGGAGGAGTCACAGGGGGGAAGGGAAAGAAGAGGGGGAAGCGCTCCCGACAGGGTCACAAGGCTGACAGGTCTGCAGAGGAGGCCCAGAGAGGGAAAACTGAGGTTGGCGTTTAAAACCGAGCGGCTTGTGTTGATGCGTTTCCACCTGCATGAAGCTGCGTCCGAACTCTGGATTCAAGTCTGTCGATGAGAGCAAAGTGTGACAAAGTGCAAAGAAACAGATCAGAAAAATAAAAAACAGGATCAATTTGAAGCATGTGACCTAAACATCGAACCTCGAATGAACAAATTGACATCATTTTGTTTACATTCAGTGTTTGTTTGGTTCCTTAATCACACCAGTTTAAGTCCAACCAGCTGTTTATCTCAAACTCTTTATATTCTCACAGCAATAACAGAAATGCATATTAACACAGATTGCAAGAATGAGACAGGAGCAAAAAAAAAAACAGCAAAAAAAAAAAGTGATCTCAGCATTAATCTGAGCTGCTGTGTGAAAATAATCATTTCAGGCTGTAAAAAATGCTGCATCAGGGCCTTAAAAACCCCAAACAGACAGCTGCTGACACCACCGATGTATTGTGGTTTTGTTTATGCTAATTTATGAAACTGCAAACATGCACGGTGGGTCGACGTTTAGCGTCTGTGTGGTCACAACAACTTAGATCTGCACAGATTTTAATAAAATTCATGTCACACAGACTCTAATGGAAACTTTTATGCTCCCTTGGATGCAGAAAGTAGATATTTCGACCTAAGTTTTGGTCTCAAAAGTGGCTTTAATTGTCTGTTCTCACACGTTGTGCAGTTTGCAGTTGTTGTGTTGTGTGTTTTCTTCTGAAGTGTATCAGAAGTGTTTGGCTTCAGATGTACTAATATTGAACAAACATTAACTAGTTTTTCTTCTCTCTTTTAACATGTTTGGATGCATGTGTGATTTCATCAGCGAATGTACAGAAGTCGTCACTTTAACATCTCTTTTTTTCTTTCCTTTCACTCGTCTTTCTTCCAGCATGTTTCTGTGATCTCCTGATGGACGTAGCTAAGCTCAGCTGTGCTTCATTAACACACACGGCTCATATAATTCAAACCTGAGCAAAACACTAATATTTGCTTTCTCTTTCTCTGTCTTCTCTTACTTTTCTGTCTTTCTCTGCCAAGCCTGGAGAGGGCGCCAGCAAGAAACAAGGGAAGAAGAGTCAGTCATAACAGCAGAGCTCTCAGCTTCAGGTGAGAAGAAACTTCTAAGATTCTTCCAGAAATTTCCACATGATTTTTGCATTTGTTAACATGACCTTGTTCTCTTTTACCCTGCAGGTCCACTGATGTCCACCTGCGACCCCCACAAACACACACTCACGCTCACACTCACACACACTCTCTGGGAGGAAAAAAACTGACTGGAAGCCTCGTTCAAATCAGCCAAAAACCGTGTCTGAAGCTTTCACTTACAAACGCATGGTTTTTTACAGCGACAACAACGCAGAACAAGTTACTTCTCTTTGATTTCGCATGAGCATGTCACCAAAACTCACTCACTGTTGGAAACGACACTGAGGGGACACGCATGGACGTGAGCCTGGACTTTCTCTGACGAGCGAAAAAAGGCGTCTGTGACCAAAGACGGCAAGAAAAAAATGAAATAAACAGGAAAAAACAAGAAGCGAACTGCTGACGGACGAGGACGGACGTGTTTCACTCTCAGACACTCGCCTTATATGGTCTATTTTTTCCTCCAGGACCCGCAGTAATGGGTTGTACCATGTGGTTCTTTTTTAAAAAAAAAAAAAAGAAATATAATAGTAAAAGAGTGATTTTTGTTGTAAATAAATGACACTGTATAAAATCTTTGAAAAAAAAAAACCTGAAAAAAAAAAATCAGTAGCTTCACAGATTGTTCATGCACTGATTTGAGTTGATGAAGCTTCGCAGAGTCGGTGCGTCTGTTTGTATCGAGAGGTCGACACAGTTCGAGCAGCCTCGAGTGTGTGTGTGACCTGACATGCTCTTCCAAATGAATTTACAAGGAAAAAAAAACAGGAACAAAAAAGCTGTATGTCAATAATAATTTAAAAAAAAAAACGAATGGAGGAAAAAAAAACAATAATAAACTGCTTGATTTTAAACAAAAGGACGTTTGTTTAACAGCCGGCGGCTCCTTCCTGTGGGACGTCCTTCAGAGAAACGATATTTTGCTGCATGTGTCGTCACTTTATTTTTGACGCTTTCCTTTTGTTTCCTGGTTCAAAAAGCACTGTAATACAACTAAAAGGGGGTTTGATGGTACTTCTGTCTTTGTGAGCACTCATAATAACCCAAACATCTGTCATCTATGACCGTTTTTATTTTTATTTTTTACAAAAAAAAAAAAATGAAAACACACACACATGTTCACACTCCGGCCGCTTCATTCATTCATTCATTCATTCGGATGCTTCAGGAAAGTCAGTGTCCCTGAATGTTACCTGCAGATTGTGTTTCTCCAAACAGCTAGCAGCCGTATGTGTGTGTGTGAGTGTGTGTGTGTGTGTGTGCAGCATCAAATAAAGATGTCTACCTGTAAACTCATCACGCAAACTAGACGTCCTGTACGTTTGAGCTTTTAGGTCTGCTGTGGTTTAAAATTAAAAAAAAGGGGGAGGGGACTTTTTATTTTCACAGTTTGATGACTTTTATCTTTATTTAACAGGCTGTAATTACACGAGAACAGAGAGTCTTGTTTTTAGCCCAAATCATCCAAATCTAATCATTTTTTACTAAATCACACAAATCACAGGATTCATCACACTTTGTTAAAAATCAGATTTTCTGTTCCTGTGTAAAATTTGTTTTTTTTCCTTCCTGTATGTCCGTTTTTTCATACAAAAACCCACCACAAGCATCCATTGTCAATAAACCTGGTACCAACATGTATGACGAACCAACATAGCCTACACTGGATGATCCAAGTAATTATTTAAGCAGAAAATAAATTGTGTTTAAACTGAACGTCTGTGTGAGTCCGTCTGCTTTCTCCAAGTTTATTATTATTATTATTATTTATGTTATGTTTCCTGTGATGCTGAAAATTTAGGACAAGATGAGAAATTATATTTTCTTTCTATTAGAACACTTGAATGCTTAAAAATACATGAAACAAATGTTTGATGTTTTTTAACATGATTTTGTGTCACATCTCTCCCTTATATAAAGCCCTATTTCAAACTAAAAAACATAATCTTGTGAAATATAAATAATTTTGGTCAATAATCACAATAAGATGCATTCAAATGGCTCTTTAGTTTTATCTCTTAGACACAAAACATGAGATTATCTGACATGTTATACAGACGTAAAACTGCCTTTTTACATCCTGTTGAAGCTTTTAAACACATTTCTTGTCTGTTTATTTGTTTGTTGCTGTGATGTTTGTGAACAACCTCAGTGTCTAAATCTAATAACTTAAAAATCTGACAGGAGGAATGTGTTTGCATAACTCTGTCTTTGTGCATTTACACAGCTGTAGTTGTTACTCTACATACGGCACCATGTGGACACAATAAGTAAGAGGATAGATAAGTTTTAGCACTTTTCCCTTTGAGGTGTAAAATTTGATTATTTAGCTTTTAAAGGAATGATTTAACATTTTGGGAAAAGATCAGATGACAATAGCAGCACCTTGTAGAGCAAAAATATACATACAAAACACTTTAACCAGCCTTAAAATTAATAGATAGATAAAATATTAACAGACAAGAGCTGCACCAAAACACCTCAGCAGATGTCAAATGTCAAAATATGGAATTTGGTGAAGCCCTGGAAGAGAATAATCAATAAAAAAATGCACAAGTGCATGTAGAACTGATTAGAGCAACTCCAGCGAACATATCTTAAATAACAAAAGTCAAAAGTTGGGGGAAAAAAATGTTCTTTAAAGCTGATTTTTTGTCAGATTCAGCATCCAAATCACCCAAAATACCAATTTACTGTCATATAAAACAGCAAAAACGCAGCTCATCACAATGTTTTTGTTTAAAAAAAAAGGACATCCTCTCGTCTTTCCCTGAAACACTGAACTATTCCTTTGACTTTCAGCTCTCAAACTCGGCCTCAAAGACTCGTCAGCTGCGTTGACTCGTCCCTGTGAGTCTGACTGTGTCGTTTCAGGTCCTCCTTCCTTAGAAACGCTTTGCCGCAGACGTCGCAGCAGTGTCTTCGCTCGCCCTCGTGGACGCCCATGTGTTTGGTCAGCGAGCCGCTCGCCGGGAAGCTTTTCCCGCACACGTTGCACAGATACGGTTTCTCTCCCGTGTGCGACCTCATGTGGATCTTCAAGGCTCCGCTCTTGTAGAACTTTTTGTCACATATGCTGCATCTGTGCGTTGACTCTCCTGTGTGGATCATCATGTGGGTCTTCAGAGTTCCTCTCTGTCTGAATCCTTTCCCGCAGACGCTGCAGAGAAACGGTTTCTCCCCCGTGTGGATTCTCATGTGAGCCATCATGTACTCTTTGAAGCCGAAGCTCTGACCGCAAACGCTGCAAACGTACGGTCTCTCTCCCGTGTGAACCCTCATGTGTCCCATCAGGTTTCCGTTCTGAGCGAACGCTTTGCCGCAGATGCTGCAGATGTACGGTTTCTCTCCCGTGTGGGTTCTCATGTGCATCTCCAGCTGTTTGTGGCCGTCGAAGTGTTTGCCACAAACTTCACAGTCGTTGGTCCGGACGTATGTTTGCAAGTGAAGCCTCAAGCTTTCCTCGGACTCAAAACTTTTCCCACAAACGCCACAAAGCTCCGCGTCCCTCTCGTCTTCCTGCACATGCTTCAGAAAAGAAGCTCTGTAGCAGAAAGACTTGCTGCAAACTTTACAGCAGTATTTCAGATGAGACTCATCTTTACAATTCTTAATTTTTGGTCCCTTAGTTTTGTTTGATGCTTGATTTTTTGCTTTTAAAGGCTTTTGTGAACACCATCGGCTTTTGGTCTGGTCTTTCTCGCTGTCTGTATCGTCACTATCACTTCCCTCACTGTCCTTCCAGTCTTCATCACTGTCAGCCTCTTTACTCTCAGCATCAGAGCGATCAGCCTCTGACTGCCTGTCATCAGTTTGATCCCTGCAGATGTTTTCTTCATTGTGGGTTTGCAAATGCACCTTTAAGCTCTCATTGGAGTCCAGATGTTTTCCACAGGCTCCACACAGATCTGAGCTCTGCTCATGTGTAAGTACGTGTTTCAGAAAAGAGCGTTTGTACCTGAAAAACTTTCCACACACTCTGCAGCAGCAGCTCTGTCCTGTAGTGTGAATGTTGTTCGCTGGAGCGATTTTTCTTGTATTTTTTCTCATTTTCTTCCCTTTATGAAAAGATGTTCCACATGTTTTGCAACAGTCTGCAGCCTGACTTTGTCTCTGAACTGTTTTTCTTTTGTTTGATTTGAATGATCTCTCATTGAGCTCTTCATCGGTGCCATTCTCTTCACTCCCACCTCTAAAATCCTTTGGTGCCAGCACAGCCTGGTCACTAGGTGGCAGCACACACTGATGTCCACCTTCCTCTGTTTCCATCGTTGTGGAGGTGCCTCTCTCTGCCCTTTGTGTTTGGTGAACATGTGAGGCCTCACAGTGGATTAACACAGACTCAGTCTCTGTAGAAACGTCTTTAATCTGCAGCAGATTTGATGTTTTCTGCTGCTCAGAGGAAACATCATTGCAGTCGGAGCTGAAGAGCTGCAGTCTGTCTGAGGGAAAATCATCAGAAAATTCAGCCTAGAAATACTGTTAACTGGATTACTGCTTACAAATGAAAAGCTTGTTCTGCCAGCAGGGAAACAAATCAATGCCAACTGTAAAAAACAGAATAGTTTTTGCCATATAAACTTTTAATTAACCTACAACGTACCTGTTCTGCGTGAATTTGACTCCATGTCCAGTGGTTGGCAACGATGTTCATGAACAGTGTCAGAACTGGAGACTTGAGCCTCATATTCACTCATCATCACCTCCAACATCCTGAAGATCTCGTCAGCAACCACAGAAAGACGCTTCAGTACAGCTGCTTTCTGCTGCTCAGGTGACACAACTGCAGAAAGAAAAGGACAAATTAGGAGTAAATCCTTACCATATATGCTGCAGAAATTATTTGAGATGCAAACACACATGTGTTCTCTCAAAAGTATTTCATTTCTATGTCTTTAACAGTTATTTCTTACTTTTTTTAAATTATACCGGTTCTGTGTGAAAGTTCATTTGGTGAGTGAGACTTTGACATCGTCCTCTTTCTTTTTAAACTTGATTTTTAACTGAATAAAATCTTTTTAACATCCATGGCTGCTCACAGTTATTGTTTTCAAAGAGGTTTTTCCAAAAGAAAAACGGCATATTCGTTTAAAAAAAAACAGATACAAGTCATTCTTAAAATGAATAAACATCAAAGATTCTTAATTTTAACCTGGAGTGAAACAAAAACACGATTTAAGAAAATAATTAAAAACGGAGATTTGTGTTTCTATAAACAAACCTTAGTAACTGGGTCTCTAAATTACTTGTACGCTTATTGAGTTTTTTGAGGCTTTATAAGTACATTGTGTCACTCAAACTTTGTAAGTGCTTGAACTAAATAAAATAATCTCTCTTTGCCTTTGCGAGCAGAAGAAAAAAACCTGATTGATTATCATATTCCTTCGGCTGAATAACAGTAAAATAAATTATTAATTTGTTGCATGAAAGCAGGTGGTCATGAGTATTAGGATTTAATAAATAACTCTCTTTTTTTAACCAGTGTGTCTGTGTTTACTAACCCGACGTGTGCAGCATCTTCTCGGTCATCAACCTGAAAATCTCCTCCGCTGCTGCCGCGAGCCTCTCGGCCACGAGCGACTTCAACATCTGTATTTTAGACATGACGTAGCGACGAGGGTTTTATTTAATCTTTTATTATTATTATTATTATATTTAATCATTTACCACGCTTGAAACAACTAACAATTTCACTGTAGGCATGGGTGTAAGCCATAGTTCTTCCGGGGTCGTTTTCTTCTGTTCCCATTTGAACAAGTCTTACAGTTGACTGCAGAACACCGCCACCCTGTGTTCCTAAGTGGTATTACAATCACAAAAGGAAAGGCTCTGGCAGAGGCGGATATCAGTACTCGGATTCTTGATTAAAAGTACCCATTCCGAAGAGTAAAAATACTCCATTGCAAATAGATGCCCTCTATCTAATTCTGTAAAAGCACTTTAGTATTACCAGATAAATATATTAATAGCTATAAAGTAGGTGAAAAAGTAGGTGACTATAAAGTAGTTGTGACTTATATTAAAATTAATGGCTGCATGCAGCATTTCTTTATTGTTTCTAGTTAAGTTTGAGGTTTAACCGCTCTATATACAGTGAGCAAGGGTTGTACGTAACTCATTTGTTGTATTTAAGTACATATGTTAGGTATTTGTACTTTATTTTTTCATTTTATCCATCTTTATCATTCTACGCCTTTATTTTTCAGATCACAATTTTTTATACTCTTGCAATATAGTTTCTCCACTTATACTGATAAAAGCTCATCAGACTAAACACCTCAAATCAGCCCAGTTTTACAAACTGACATCAGCTGGGTGATTCAGTTTGCTCCTGTTGTAAATGAGGCTACTGACATCATGGCCATGCATATTGATGCCAACGTGTGGTTGAACTCACGTGTCTCAGTTTCGCCTCTGTGGGCGTTTTCTCTGGTTTGTACACACAAATCAGAGAAAACTGTGCAGAATCAGCAGTTTAACAGAACTGTGGACAGAGTTTTTCTCCTTGTTGAGTATCCTGGAATTGATTGGTAACTTAAAAAATTATATTCTAATTTTAAAGTAGTCTACTATTTTAAAAAAATAAATGAATTTTCACTTTTATCTCCTTGATCATCTCCATCTCATAGAAATTAAATTTCTATACAACTCATTTGCAACAAGAAATGTTAGAATAATAAATAAAACATGAACCAGAACTTTATACTGCAGTCAGAGCCTCTCACAGACTCACCTGCCAGAAGCAGCTCTGCAGCATGTATAGGCAAAAAAGAAAAATTCACAGTGTTACCATTCTGTTACTTTAATATAGATTTTGAACATATGTAAACATGCATATTTTCTTAATATCTTAATTTTTTGTGCACATGCAGCATTGCATAGTTTGTTGTTCAGTTTTGAATAATTTCCCCTAAAGCACCAAAACCTTTCCTTTGCAAAAAATTAACACTGTATGCAAAGATCATTGACATTAAAAATTACATGCAGCTTCACAGAAAGTCATACTCTTGTAGTGATAAGTTTGTTTAAAGTTATTTGAATTTATCTGGAATTGCAGAGAATTTAGTCTTGACCTAGTTTTTGTGACACATAACCAAAAACTACACAAGTGACACACAATCCCCTTTTTCCTTAACTCAGCGTTCATCAGAGATGTCATGTGTGTGTGTTCTGCAAAACACAAATAGACAAATATTTAATGTTCGGCTCGAACTGTTGGCCTTACGTGCACTGGCTGACACACAGACGGTTCTATGACGTGTGGATCTATGTCATCACAGTGAGTCAGGCTAAAGGCCAGGGCTTCTGTGTTCAGTTAATCATTTATGTCTCACTCTGGTTTTGCAAAAATATCCAAATGTTTACCTTATGAGGTTAGAAAACAGAAGAAAATGGGACATGATATATTCAGATGTGGGTCATATGTGTATGTATTTGACATAAATTATATATCTGAGAATAGATCTTGTACTTTAACAAGAAAGAAAACAAGCTAGCTGCTAACTGAGGTAAAGATAAAGTGTTTTTTGGATGAGTATTATTGTTATAATTTTGTTTTTAATTCTGATTCTTGAAGTTAAACAAAATCATTGGTTAATTTCTTGTCTATACAGTTTAAGCGTAAGCATAAAGAACAATAAAATTAAAATAAAAACATACAATTAACAGAAAATAACTTCAGCATCATCAGTGATAAGTTAACATGAGCCTCCTTTAAAAAAGGATTCAACTTGGGTTTAAAAGTATTGTTCATTATCTATTTTGACTTCTGATTTACAAGTAAAATAATCAAAACTTGTTGTATTTGCCATCTTTCACCTACTGAGAATTAAAACATTCAATGTTTTCATGAGGAAAGTAGAGGAAAGGTCGCATGTTGATCTAAAACAATGGATGTTGGTCGTTGTAGTTTGGCCCGCTGGTTTGGTCCACTTACCTGATCTACTTTTCTGAGTTATAACTCGGTCAAATTGGGGTACGCAGCCTTATTTTTAGATTCAGTGCTACTTTGTTCCCAAGGAATATCATATTCATCAGATAAATGTCCATAATTCTGCATAGAAAACAGAAAAAAGACATTGCTAATAACTCCAGAACCTGCCTGAGAATCGTGATGTTTTTATCGTTTTCTTGAAAATAAACGTAATTCAGTGAAAGTTGATTGCACATTAATGGCTACACTATAATCAGGAGGTGCTATTAGCTAATTCGGAATAGTTTTTATGCTAGTTTAACAAAATGTTAATAAATAAAGGCTAAAGAAAACAGGGCCAATATTGTTGCTCAAAGCAAGCTAGCTAACGGACTCCATGGCAACAACGTACTTCCTGTTTACGGAGGCTGTAGATCCAAAAATAATGTGTAACATTTCCACATGAAAATATCTAAAAAACGACGTTATCTTGTTGTGTATTGTGTTAATTAGCTTACTTTTATCATTTCAAAAGTTTTCAGGTAAGTTTTTTTCAAGGTAACGTTGCGTTTCATTTTGTCACTTTACTTCAGCGGTCAGAGAGGAAGGAAGGATGTAACTTAAAGCCAAAAACGTGACAAAACGTAAAGTAAATCAAACTTAAACACATTTTACGTGTCTGTAAATATTTCAGCCTGAGTCAGCCACAGAGATTTTTATATGTATTGGAGGCTGTTTAACAAGGAAACAAATCCAATGATCCCATGCTGCTACAACATCATCAAACTATATGATTAGTTTCTATTGTTGTGATAGAGCGACCTCTGGTGGCAGATATTACACATTGAACTATTAAATACATTATGGGAGTGGCAGTGGTGGTAAATAACTAAGTACATGTCATCAAGTATTGTTATCAAATAGAGTTATGGGGTACTTATACTCAAGTATTTGGATTTTCCTTTACTGTATTTTTTTAATTGACTACTAGAGTTACTTATCACTTTTAGTTACTGCTACTATATGAATGTAGGATTGTTACTTGAAGTGGAGTATTTTTACATTGAGGTATTTTTAGTTAATTAAAATATCTCATTAATTTTGCCAACATTTGGTGGTGGAGACTATTGTCTGTGTGTGACTGACAAGATAAATGCTGATTAATGGTTAAATAATCTGCACAGTCTTGTGTTGTTGTATGTTGCAGTAAGTAATGATTGAGACATTTATTACATTTTAAAGATTTTTTTATTAAAAATATTTAAAACACTTTCAAAAACATTTTTACAACATTTAAAATACATAACTATTATATAATATCCTATCTGTGAGTCACTGTTGATGTTTTTATTGTGAGCAACTGTAAGCAAATAGTTTCCTGCTTCTGTTGATTCATCATTCGTCCTTTTTTAGGACTCTGAAACTATTGCAATTATCATATTTATTCATAACCGGTCTTTGTAAGTGCCCCTGGGCATCCTGGATAGTGCTTTTTTACATGGTGTCACACAGCGCTCACAGAGTTCAGTGTCCAAATGACTGCAGGCTTCTCCTGAGGATCAGCTGGACATACAAATGCAACAAGCACCACAACAAACTTTTGTTTCATCCGGAAGAGACTCTGCACCTCCGTTTCACGAGTCTTTGTTATCTGAGTTCATCTCCTAAACTCCCTTTTTGTTCTGCATGGTCAGAGCTCCGTTCACGCAGTATGGGATGATGCTGACGGTGACCAGGGGCACGATGGCGCTCTTGCAGAAGGACAGCAGGTAGAACAAGGCTGCGGTGTGAGTGGGGGGCTTGAAGGAGTCAAACAGGTGCAGCAGGACCAGAGAGCTGATGACGCATCCAGCTTTGACCAGCGAGCTGCTGCTCTTCTTGGTCTCGGTGTAGAGAGGCGAGTGGAGGCCAAGACCAAGGCCGAACAGGGTGCCCATGTTACGCAGGAGGCTGGCGAAGGGCGTGGTGTCCAGATGGACCCACTCCGCCCTCACGCACCACCTCTGGGCTTTCTCCAGGGTCCACAGCAGGTCCACACCCAGAGCTTTGAGCAGGACGTAGAAGCCGACAGCGAAGGAGGTCAAGAAGAGAGTCGTGTAGAAGTACTTCTTCATGCTGGCGTTGTAGATCCACTGAGTTCTGTTAAAGGCTTCAGCCACGATCATACCTGGAAAACATTCACACATCCGGGTCAATAAGAGGTGTTATGAAGCAAATATAACAGCGCAGCCTTGACAGGTACTCTGTGTTTTTTTTCTAATGAGGTGAACTGACCTGTGATAACACCAGCAACGACCTGATGGGGGAAGTGAGCAGCGATGAAGACCCTGGAGAGACAAACACACACCTGGACTCCCCAGAACAGCGTCCACAGAACAGCCTTCAGATACCTGCAGAAACACAAGTTCAGACGTTAACACAGTTAATATGTGCTGCCTGGACATCAAAACAACTTGTGCAATCCCCACTATTTCTGACCGACAGTTCTCAGAAGTCAATGATCAACCACGGCTCAGCACAGATAGCGAGTCCACAGCGATAAGCGCTGGATGGAAAATGGTAAACAGCAGCGACACGAGAGGAGAAAACAGAGCGGAGCTGCACTGCTGAAGATGATTCCAGTGACTCACCATTCCTTGTTTGTGGACTTCTTGCTTCCGAATTTCTTCTTGCTGGTCATGACGGCGAGGATGGAGGTCACCAGGGTGTAGTAGACTCCTGCAGCTCCCATAGCGTGACCAGAGGGGCTGCCTGGATAACACAAACAGAGAGAGAGAGAGAGAGAGGAGATATCAGAGGCTGATTCACTCAAGAAGAACAATGATGGTGTGTTTTCATTTGTGGTACATTTACTCGAGTACTGCACTGAAGCACAACACTGCTTTACATGACTTTTCCTATTTCATGCTATTTTATACTTCTAATTAACCACATTTCAAAGGGAAATGTTGGTCTTGGTCTGAAAACTATCTAGTAGTTTTCTATCTAATTAAGAGTTTTCATTTAAAAACACATTATAATCTCATAAATACAAAAATCCTCAGGTTTCAGTCAGCAGTTCAAGATGAGATTTCCTCTCCCAAATAGATAAGATTAATACCACAATATCAATATTTCACAAAAAAAAGCAAAGATCAAAGAAAAAAATCTCCTAAAGAATTAAAACTCATATGTGTAGCAGAAGTTTGTTTGTCATCTTTGTTTTATCTTCTCCTGTCTTTTATCAATTACAGGGAAAAAACACTTTTAACTTTTAATACTTTGGGTAAATATTTGCTGCTAAAACTTTAATACTTTGACTTAAGTTTATTATTATAAGTTTCATTTAATTAATCTTAACTTTAACATCAACCGACAGCCTAACAGACTCACAGCAGGTCCTGCTTTAATACTAACAACCTTTTTTTTAGGCCATTAATCAAAATCTGCAGATGATTTTGCACCCACATGTGTGAGATGATCAGTGTTTGTTAAAAATAAACAGACAGCAGACCTGAAGCCATGCATAATCCTGGAAATACTCATATTAAGCTGCAGCTCAGCTTGTGTTTCTCACCTGGTCCAGTCTCACAGGTCATGGGGTACTGCTCGATGTGAGGACGATCAGCGTTTGCATAGTAAGGCGTCTCATGAACCCACCAGTAAGGCCTCTCCCCAAACAGAATCCTGGAGAAGAAAACACACAAACATCCACCTGGTTAAAATCTTTAAAAATACGTCAAAAACATAATGACTTTTTTTTTTTTAATCAAAAAACTTCTCATTCAAAAGGTTTTTTTCCTCGACTCACCATTTGAACACCAGGTTCAGCCAGTCTCCGATCACGGCAACCCAGATGAGTTTGATGCCCACAGAGGCCCGGAGGTGAAACCAAAGTGGGAAGAAGATGAAGAAGGTGTTCCTGAGGTCTGCAGCCCAGGAGACCCAGAGAAACAAACCCTGGGCGTCCTGATAGTTGGTCTGCAGGTAGTGAGTGGTGCTCACCCCAAAACCCTGCATGGCGTCCATTATGGCGTTCATCTCGGCATTCAGTAGAGAGACTCAGACAAAAAGAGAGAGAGAGAGAAATCTCAGTGCGGTGATGTGAGAGAGTGAAAAACTAGACTGTTGCTATCAGTAAGACAGCTGGTTGTTTTATACCTGAGGGACCCACCACCCAAACGCATGCTCACGCTGATCTTTGGACCTTGCACATGTGTAATAAAACACTGGGTTTCAGGAGGGTTTGGGAGGTTCGTCACACAAACAAGTTGAAAAGATAGCGGGAAAACAAAACGTCAATCAGTAGCCTATCTCTGTCACTGAGCCACGGCACAGAGAGGAAGTCTGCGGACTCATGGCTAAGTTTCAAAATTGTGACCTAAATTGTCACAAACAAACGCAAATATTTTTAAATTTAAGCGACGTGCTCTGAATTTCTCAGGAATAAACAACAGACGTCACAGCAGGGTTATTAAAATAAACTAAAAACTGAATCTAAAAAACAAAAATCAGAAGTTAAAAAACAAAAACTAAGTTTAGAAATGACACACTTAAAGAAAATTTTTAACAGAACTGAAACGATGTTTTCCCAAGTAAACTGAACATAAATTCATTTCAGTTTTAGTTTTTTAGAAATAAAATATTAAGTTCATTCATTGGCATTTTTCAACATAAGTTTGCACAATTAAATTACTTTATTTGAGCATATATAGTACATTGATACAAATATTTAAATTATGAACATTTAGCAGCACATATTCAAGTGTTTTTTTATATGTACATGTAACTTCACACATCTGGCACAAACAAAAACACACTGTAATGACTGTAAACTATAAATATATATAAAAAAAACTAAAACTGAACCTTTCTGAAAGACTGAAACTAAACTAAAAGTAGCAAACAAACTCTTTAAAACTAAAACAAAACTAGCAAACACTGAAAACTAAAACTAAACTAGCAAACACAAAAACTAAAAGTTAAATAAAAACTTTTTAAAATTTAAAAAATTATTCTAATATTACACAACAGTGATTTAATTTAGGCTAAAACTGACAACGTGGACATTCTTGACCTTAATTTATTTCCGTTCATGCAGCCTCTGAGTGATAAATTCTCAGTTATGTAATTTGTCTTTTATGATGATTTGGTGAAAACATCCCACTTGTGGAGGTTGAGTCGGTTACGTAAGCAGATCAATCATTAAATGATCAGGTTTGGACTGAGGAGAAGAAACGACCGGCAGGTTGGAGGTCGTGAACCAGTCGCTGCTCCCTCCGTCAGGACAAACAGGTGTGGCAGGTGATGAGCTCATGTTTTTCACCTCGTTTTTATTTTTTTTTAGGGACACGTTCGAGATAGATAATGTCATCACTCCTCACACCGAGTTCCCAAGCAAAGCGTGGAGAAACAAAAAAAAAAAAAAATGACTCACTCTGTGCTCTTCATGGGACACAGAGGAGAAACTGTGAGCCAAGATCAATGAATTTCACAAGAAACTGGCACAAAATCAGACTTCGTTTTCACCAGTCATCAAAAAAAAAAGAAAAAGAGGTTTTCCTAGAAGTCGGTGATCCGTCAGAGGGGCAACAGCTGACTTCTGTAATGACGGATTTCAGCACATGAGGCCTCGGGGGGGGGGTAAAGGTTGAACAGTCCCAAAGGCAAACAAGCCTCTCCAGCCTTGAGTAAAGTCCAGTGGTGCTCTCACAGAGGTGGAACAGAAAAGAGGGAATAAAATAAAAAAAAAGATTAAACATCCCAGATTCAGTGCATCATCCATCGGAGGCTGTGAAACCATGGACCTGCTCCACAGCTGGGGGGTTGAGCTGGCGGTGCACCTGCAGGCGAAATACAGCAGGTATGAGGGCCTGTTCAACCTGGCGTCCACGGTGGCTGATCTGCACACCACGTTCTTCTGCTTCTTCCCGGTGTGGTTCCACCTGCGGAGGGGCACGGCGGTCAGGCTCGTCTGGGTGGCGGTCCTGGGAGACTGGCTGAACCTGGTCCTGAAATGGTAACCAGCTCTCATGCAAAAGTCAGTTAAAACACAAAGAGAAAAGAAAAGAAAAGAGAGTGTTTGTATTTTTGAGATTCTTGTTCTCCTCTCTGCAGGGTTCTGTGTGGGGAGAGACCATACTGGTGGGTTCATGAGACCCGGTTCTACGGTTCTGCAGGACCGGTTCCCTCTCTGAAGCAGTTTCCCATCACCTGTGAGACTGGACCAGGTAGGCTTCAGCACAGATGACATAATGACTGTGACTCGTGTGGCACAGTGAACTATCAGCCCGGTGAAATGCTTTCGTTGTCAGATAATATCTGCAGTGTTTGACGGTTTGACGACTTTCTTTGGATCAATATCGACTCAAATGTGATAAAAAAAGGTTGTAAACTCCAGAACCTTCGGCCTTTTGTCGCACTTTCAGTTTGAATTGTCAGCATCTTCTTTGCACCGGTGAACATTAGATATGCAGAGATGCAATGCAACATTTCCTTCTGCACTTGTGTACAACTCTGAAGTACTTTTATTTTGCTTTTGTATTTTCTTTTCAGGGAATTTTACACTTTTTCTCCACTTAATTTCAACTATACAGAATAAATTATGTTTATTTGACACTTACAGCTACTTGTTACACAATAAAATTAGACTTCACATACAAAACATGTAAAGAGTTTATAAAATGATGCTTTGTTATTCATTTATATATTACAACACAATACAATATAATCAATACAAATAACTGAAATAGTCAACTGCAAGATATTGATTGAGAAATTGACCTTATGTGTAAAAATGAATGAAAATTTGCTGCTTTTTTCTTAAAATTAGTAGAATTATTTTAGTTTCTTTTCTCCTTTTTTCAAAGTTATGAACTGAAACCAAACAATCAATAGAAATAAAATATTGATGAGAAATAATAATTTAATTATATAAAATATATTACATTTAAACAGTCACAGGGGTTATTTCTCTGCACACACTCTTATCTAAGTAACTTTTTTGCATCCAAAGCTTTTTATTCAAGGATCATTTAATCATTTAATCCTCATTCTAAAGTCATTTCAAGTTTGTTTGTTTAACTTTGGCTGTAAATGTGATTTCAACATCTTATTTAGTTCCACAGCTTTCATTTTAAGACAATATAACCACAGTAAATCTGTAAAACTAATCTCTTGAGTTTTATTGCTTTGAAATTGCATCTCGGAGGGTGAAGCAGTGTTTGATAAAAGCCTGGCTTTAAGCCGGAGTCTCTTCCCTGCAGGAAGCCCTTCGGGTCACGCTATGGGTGCAGCTGCCGTCTGGTATGTGATGGTTACAGCGCTGCTTTCTGTTGCAACAGAGAAGAAATGCCCCCCTTTATTATACAGGTGAGTCTTGAATCAGTCGCTGCGTTGAACTGTAAATCCTGCAGTTCACTCGTGCTCAGTGTTTTAGCGTCTGTCAGGTTCTTGCAGCTCGGCCTGTGGATGCTGATGGGCCTGGTGGTGCTGGTGGTCTGCATGTCCAGGGTTTACATGGCGGCTCACTTCCCACATCAGGTCATTGCTGGGGTCATTACAGGTCAGTCTGCACAGTCTTGAGGAAAGTTTGAAAAGAAAAACATCACTCGCCTGCCTCCTGTAGTTTCTCTTTTGGCCCTCATGTGTTTGTGGACCGTCTTCTCTGGTTCTGTATCAGGGGTTCTTGTATCTGAGGTCGTCTCTGAGGGGAAATGGATCTACAACGCCAGCATGAAGAAATACATCTGCATGACTCTCTTCTTGACCTCCTTCGCTGTCGGTTTCTACGTCCTGCTCAAAGCTCTTGGTGTGGACCTGCTGTGGACTCTGGAGAAAGCCCAGAGGTGGTGCGTGAGGGCGGAGTGGGTCCATCTGGACACCACGCCCTTCGCCAGCCTCCTGCGTAACATGGGCGCCCTGTTCGGCCTTGGCCTCGGCCTCCACTCGCCCCTCAATGCTGAGACCAAGACGAAGAACACAAGCACCAGTTTCAGGATGGGATGTATAACTGCCTCCTTATTTCTGCTCCAGCTGCTGGACGGATGGACATTTTCTCCTGAAAATCACATGACTTTTTACTTCCTGTCTTTTGGTAAAAGTACAGCGGCGCTTTTAATCCCAACCGTTCTGGTTCCCTCAGTTCTCTGTCGGATCTGCAAGGAAAACAAAGACGACAAGTGCTCGTGATTCAGGTCAAAATTTTTCAAAGTCAATTATTAGTTCAATTTTTCTGTTAGTTTTTTATCTTGTTTAACACATAAGGACATTTAGACTTTCAAAATAATGTTCAGTCACTTTAAGGAATCTGTGCTGTCAGCATGATCTCATGGGATTACATATGAATATCGTGCCAGTTTTAAGACATGTCATGCATTTAATGCTTTTCTGACATTTATGCTATTGCACTTTTTTGGACATGCAGAAGAAGATGAAGTCAGTTCACCTTCTTCTTTGTAACAATAATAAACATGTGGTTCTGTGTGAGAGTTTAAGTGGGATCTGTGTGTCAAACATGGCAGAAATGGACTTAAATGTTTGTAAGTGTGTTTTCTTTTGTGTATAAATGACTGAAAACAAGGATCATTGTGTTTTCATGACCTTAGAGTAAACCTCAGAGGGAGTCAGTCCTCTTCCACAGAGTCGGCCATGTTGCACCACCATTTTTTTTTTCTACAGCAGCCCAGAAGGGACAAACCAAACACTGAATCTTAACAGAAGCTTTTTTATGAATTTTACATCCGTCAATTCTGTAACATTTTTGAAAGAGGTTGATGAGTGGAGGAATATCCAACCTGGTGCAATCTTCAACTTTACTATTAAATGTCACTAAATCCTACAAACTTGATCTTTATTGTTTTAAAGTGGCTGCAATTTTGTCAAGTTTAGATACCAAACTTACTTGAAAAAGACTTTTCTATGAGTTAAAAAAAATTAACTGGCAAAAATTAAATATGTTGCATAAGTTTGGGACATGAAAATACTGTGAATTTTGGATGCACTAACACTAATCTCCTGGTTAAAAGTCCTGCTGCGAATGAAATAAATATCAACATGAGTGAATATGTAAAAAAATAAAAGGATAAATAGTCCAAATGTAGTTAGCACCTCACTAAATACATATATGTATATGCTTAATGATGTATAAATGATGGCAGGAAAAGATTTTAAACAACTTGAATAAAACTGTTTATATTAAATTTCACTTTTTAAGACTCACATTTTTTTATTGTAGTTTTTTTGTTGTGCTGCCTTGTTGGTTTTCTCTGAATGTCTCAGACTGATACTGATTAATTGTCTGGCAGGGGAAACCCATTAAATATTAACCAGAGCATGCTCCCGTCACTCGGCAGTCCCGCATAGTGACACTGCCTCTCACCGCTGCCATGAGCTTTCAAAAGAGAAACGCAGGGTCAAGGGTCACAATGCGGCACAGACATCACGCTCGTCCCCTGAGGCTCTAAAAGTAGTACATTGGTCAGGCAGCGTATCAGAGGAAACTTCAGGTGTTATGTGCTGAGATCAGCGTGATTGCAGAGACAAACTGGACCCTGCAGAAAAGGTATTTGTGCAAATTAAGTCACACAAAGCCACAAAATCAGCAATTAAAATGTAGAAAAAAACATGTGACATTTAATCGATGATGAAATGATCAGAATTCTGTTTTTTTCGCTTTATGTGTTTTGACATATTTTGATCTTTTATAAATAAAAAACGTGGTTAAATCTGATTGTTCACAACACAGCAGACAGAGCAAAGGTGGGACGAACATGTGAGACCCCCCTCTGATGACATAATAACCTGGTGACATTTTCCCGTCTGCCAATCACAAGTCCCATTTTTTAACCTCTCAAGTTTCTTTCCGGTGCTTATCTCAGTCATATCTATATGGTGGGAGATGGGGGGGAGAGAGGGGGGAGGCATGAGTGGGACATTACAACAGCATGAGTAACATTGTGCAACACTCTGCTGTTTACAGCTCACATCACTTGTTTTTCTCGCTTACGGTGTTCATGTATTATCTTATCAGTTCTATCTATTCGGGACATTAAAGTATTAAACTGGGTCTGTGAAAGTATGTCAGATGTAGTTCACATTTAAAATGGTGTTTGACATGCTGAATTTATTTAAATTTGTGTTTGTATTTTTACAAATTAGCTTGTAAACATTAGATTGTTTTGCAGAGGATTGTCTCCCATCAGCCTCCCAACATAAACTCACTCAAATCTATTAAAACTAAATGATTTTTCTGTTTACAATCCTGTTTTTTATTTTAATAATATTATGAGAAAATACAGAAAAAAACTGAAATTATATGTGAAACCCTGTTGTTTCGCTGATGCACTTTAATCAGCCTGTTATTGATTAATTTTTAACAGGGACGCTGGGCCAATAGGAGCCCCCCTCTGCATACACACCACCAACCAACACACAAACAAACACACACACACCTACCAAAGGATACTAAGCAATACTACAGGCAGCAGTTGGTCTTAGATAAATGCAGTGAAGTAAAAAAGACAATGTTTTGCTTTGAAAAGTAGTGCATTTACTTACTATTCTCTATATCAGGGGTCACCAACTATATTTGTCAGAGGGCCAGAATTTTACCAGACAGTCACCTTGGGGGCCGGACCCTTAAAAAAAAATTCAATAAAAATCAAATTTTGGCATAACATTATTATTTGATGTTTCTTGTTTATATTTTTTTCATTTCATTACAAAACTGAAGGCATTTTTAGCCTTTATGAGTCAGGCTCCTATTACCTAAACCACAGTCAACCACCAGGAGTGATGGAGATATTTTGCCTCAACTCAATTCAAGTCAACTTTATTTATAGAGCACTT
>JAPZDV010000014.1:5778544-5814369 GCA_029814665.1 Acanthurus lineatus
ATATTTCCACTTTTTTTCCATTTTTAAATGTAACATGTCACCCCCACCCCCCCACCCCCAAGAAAAAAAAAAAAAAAAAAAGAAAACCTAGGACACATGACTCCGTGTAAAGGTTGGCATGAATAACAAAAACAAAGCAATTTTCAGGTGAGGTTACGCTATACCTTATTTTTATATATGCAAATACATATGCATGAAGAATTTAACTGTTAAGTGTGCCGAGTATACATAAATAATAAAGAATTGGGTTATAGACCAAGACATGTACATGCAATAGCAGTTTAAACATGCAAGTGCGGAATGCAAGGGAAGGAAGAAAAATAGATAATTTGTTTTTACAATAAATTAGAGGTTGCCAAGAGAAGAAGACATCGTTCTTGAAAATGTCATCAGCAATTTGTTGAGCACCAAAAAAACAGCGGAGCCAGCTGAAAACAATCATGAGGGTGGTGTGAACATGCAAAAACAAGAGTAAATGTGAAGATGCAGTAAAATGGAAACAAAGCATAAAAACGGACAAACTGAAAAGTTCAGAGGCAGTAATCTGGACTTGGGTATGTTCTTTGCACCATTAGTTTGTGTGGTAGAGGCAAGTCATACACAAAGTTAAAATGCTTGTCGAGTAGTTATATGGCTTTCCTGACACCTGTCCAATGTCAGGGGGCTGTGTTCAGCCATTTCCCTTACAAAACCTTTGTTCTGACATTCATGTCTCCTGCACGCTGTGATTGGCCAGCTGTGCAGAGGTAAAAGAGTCACCAGGGATTGAACTTCTACCTCTATCTCTTTTTTTTTCTTTTTGGTACCGAACTTTTTGTCCCTTTTCATGTAAACTACTTAATGCATCACTATTAATGACATTCAAGAGAGACTGTCTGAAACTGTGGACCATTACCCCCCTGTACAGCTGCTATTGTGTCTCCCAGTGATTGACTGTTCACTTCACCTCAAACTGTAGCCGATCAATTTAGGTACAAACACTTCCGATTTCCAGCGTGGTTGATTACATTTTGTACAAGCACTTTCTTGTCTTGTATCACAGGGCCCTCAGTGAGGCTTTACTTAGACAGCACTTGTTGGGGTCAGTGTTGGTAATGTTTGATAGACCTGGACCCTTGAAACAATAAAGAGCCAACCTTGTTAGCATTCATTTTGCTTGAAGTAGATCTAAGGAACTAGAGCTCTTCTTTTGAAGGTCAAAGTAGGCACTTGACCGGTGTTGAGCATCATCAAAAAAGTCTTTTTCCTTTTAAAAGGTCTGGTGTAGGCGCATGGTAAATATCCTTAGCGTGGCTTTCTTAATTAGCCGTAAGTGTGAAGCACAGCTGAGGCTAATGTAATTCGTTTTACAATTGGTCACGAGCCGAAGGATTTTACAAATGAAAATGTTGATGCAATGATGGTGCTATGTGAAGTGATAAGACACATGTAAAAATAGTCCACTTAAAACAGTGTGTGAGATCTTTCACACTAGACTGGTAAACTGTCATTTCCATTCTTAGAGTCTTGCTGCTGGCATCGCTAAAAGCAAATGACAAGCAAATGTTAAAAATAAAAAAAGAATGAACTAATATTCAAATGTGACATGTTGTTTTAGACAAATGTCATACCATTTATTCTTCATGAGAAAAGCACAGGTAATAAAACAAAGTGAGACTTTCAATCTAAGTCTGTCTAGACTTTAACTGCAACTAGAAGTAATTACAGTCTGCAGCTGTTGGTGAAGGAACACAGGCATACTGGCCAATATTTGGCCTGAAAGACTTTGTTGAAATAAAGAGAGTCAACACAATAAATAGAGAAGGTGCCGTCAACAAAGATGATTCAGAATTCAAGAATGTCTTTAAGGGCTTGGACTGCCTGGAAGGAGAACAAAACACTGCAAGAAACTGCAGTTCTAAAACTTCACACTCTGAAAAATCAACTTTGGGATAAACTGACAGAAGAACTCTGCCCATCGCATAAAACTGGGGTTATTAAAAAAAATGATGAGCCCTTAAAAAAACAAAATCAACAACTCGTGAGACCGAATCCAGAATAAGAGAAAACAGTGAAGAAATTTTCTGAATAAAACCAGAGGGAATGAAAACAACCTGGCAAAAGGCTAGAAGCAATCCAGACTTAATGAAGGAATTTAAAAAAAATCTCACCTCTTGAATGCAAAAAGACTCAGAAAGGTACTTAAGGGGCACTCTATTCCCAAGTGCTCAGACAGAAGGTGTGATGTGGCTCTGTGAGACTATGCTTCAAGGGAAAACACTGCTCTCTGTAACACCTGTGCTGAAATACTCTGACGTCAACTTTCCTGTTAAATTGTTGGCAGATGCATCCAAGAATGGAGAAAGAGCAGTCTGCCTGCATAAAGAAAAAGCTGTGAACCATGTCCAAAGCCGCACTATGCCCAGCACAAACTGAGAAAAAAAACCAAAAAACCAATTGAATCTTTTTTTTCCTCGGTGGAAAAGATTTTGAAACTTATCATAAACCCCCGTTACAATTTTAAAAAGACCGCTATCAGAGAATAATTGCTGAAAAAACAACACCAACTTTACTACAAAGCAGTTCTAGGACATTGCAGTCTCAAGTGAGGCTGAACTCCATACTGAAAAGATGGAGGAGGGAGATTTTTGGGGTGTTGGAAATTGACTCACTCTCAACGCACTTCCCTGGAAACAAATAAAAAAACATATAAAAAGTATAAAAAGTGATAAAAAGACATGGTGCATGGCCATTTTCACCTTTGTCTTAAGTGATTTGACCATCTCCCGACACTCTTGCATTGAACATGCTTTTGCTAGCCGTTCCTCTCTGTGTCTCAGTGTTCCACATAGGTTTAGCATAGTTAATATGATTTTTTTCTACTGTGTTTCATGCTAAAGTTGGCTTGAAAAATTATCCAAAATGCACCTACCTCTATGTATTTTGGGGCTCTTTGTTGCTCATTACATTTTTTTAAACTTATACACTAGAGGTCACTCTTACTCAAATGTCAACAGACTTCAGGGCAACGCTCACATTTCAAGTATCAACCAAAATGTTTTTACATTGAAACTGCTAGCGTAGCCTACTAGCAGTATGGAAACACCATATAAATACTGTAGCATGCAAACTAAGAGTTAGTATGCTAATATACGCAGATTAAACTTAAAGTTCAGTTTAAGTTGACAAAGGGTTGTGAATCACAGTTTAAACTTAGCGGGTAAAGCTGAGCTTGATGTGTTCAAATATCCTAAAATGTCCACTGCATAGGAGACTGAAATAATAACTTTGTAAAGAACTTATAGTTGCTTCTGTTTAAAAAAAGACCATGTATATACCAAGCAGACACAGTATCAACAGGCACGTGCTGTGCACTTAATTGCAGGATAAAAATAACCATTAGAAAAATATGTCAAAGCCTACAGACAATTAAGAAACACTTTATGCACCAAGACAGATGAAGAGCAAGGCTCCCAAATGAGCATTCAGGACTACTGGAAATACAGACAGATAATGAGCTGTGATGGGATTCGCTTCAAAGGAGACATAATCGTTGTATCACAATCATTGAGACTAGAAGATTGCATTCATCAGAGTCACTTCGGGACTGCAACGAAAGGAAAAAAATATCTCTTCTAGTTAATCGTTTAAAGTATTGAGGAAATTGTGAGCAGCTGTTAAACTATACAAAAGGTACAATTTTTAAAGCTACGGCAAAAAGGCTGAAAGAGAAGATTGAAATAGATTTTTTAGACTTTAAAGCTCCATGGGATGTTGTGTAGTGAAATATTACCCTTTAATTTTACCAGTGTTTCAGATGATTCCTACAGAGCCTAATAAATGATATAGATTAATTAAAGATCTTTCAGGTTTGTTAATCTGATATTACATTGGTGCAAAATCCTCATGACACACAGGAAGTGGTGTTTATGATAAAAGTAATGTGACCATGCTCAAGATGGGTCCTTATTTGCCATACTCTAAATGCACCAGGCAGAAAGCTCTTGTTTGTTATCAAATAATATCAATAGAGCAAAAATGAGACAGAAATTCATATATATATAAATAGTTTAGTTAAGAGCTTCAATAGAGATTCGATACCAGTTTAATTTTTAACAATGTTTGTACATCTAAAATTAGAATTGTTTAATTGCAAAAAAGATAGAATGGTTTTTGCTCCTAACCATCTTTCATTTGGCAATAAGCAATAAACACAAAGTAAAATAAAGTTGATGTTGATGGAAGTTAGCAGGAATCCTGACATAAAGCAGAATCCTTAGGCTCTGAAATGAATTCTATTAAATATAAAAGCGTTGTCCTGGTGGTAGTGCTGGAGGAAAGGTCAGAGGATCAGCAAAGTTTTGAATTCATCCCACAGGGACTATGAATGTCTTTAAAATTTAATTGCAGCCCCACCAACTTTTTTAAAAACTGTTTCAGTCGTTGTTAATGATAGAGAAAAGCACTCAGATGGTATAGACATCTAAATTGTTTTTTTTTTTTTTAAATCTATAAATTACACCACAGCTCCTTATGGCAATGTGTCTGAGAACAGATTCCAGCAAAACAAAAGCAGACGGCACCACATCCATTAACCAAATCAGTCAAACAGACGTAAAAGTTGAGAACTTGAGAAGCTCTTTACTTCAGATGGTATGACAAGAGGGTTGGACTCTTGTCACTGTTAGAAAAACAACTGATGATCATACATAGGTGCAGAAATCCAGGGATGAGACTGAGCCCTCAAATCAAAACATTTTGGTAGCACGGGAACAAAATCTTAGCCACACCAGGGAGACTATGTGGTCCTTGAGTGGGAATATAGACAACAATGGAGACAAATTTCTTGTAAAACAAACTTGCGAGGCACTTCTTGTCAAAACAAGCGCTCCAAATGACGTAACTAACTATGTTGTTTGTCCATGTCCTCCACAACAGCACAAAGAGGAGTTGCCTTATCTGACACCCTTATAGGCAGGACAACACTGACTGTCATTTTCTCCAAAATCATTACAGATCACTGACGGTTACATGCACTCGGGGAAGATCAGGTCACTCCCACGTGAAATGCAACCAGGGTTTCCCACACATTGATTTATTTGTGGCAGGCCGCCACATTATAAACCCTGTCTGTCACGTATTAATTTTCTATTTTTTGAGCTGTGCGTCCCGTTCTCACTCACTCAGAAGTGCACTCGTCAGTGAATAGCTGATGTTACACACTCCGATACAGTAGATGTCACTGTGGCCTTTGATCCGAATGTTACACCAACGAAGAAAAGGAGCGACGTATTAAAATAATTTGACTATTATGAAGTTCCCATTCCCATTCCCATTCTCTCCCATTCTGTGGAGAGTTAGTTGGAAATACGCAGAAAGTGGACAGGTGTGTGTGTGTGTTGACGATAAATGTGTCGCAGCCGCACAACACAAGCAAAGCCATTAACCCAGCTGCATTCATTAATGTCGTAGACATTGTAACGTTAGCACCGCCAACAGCACATGCTAATCATAGTGAGCCACATGCTGAGCTGCTGCGACCTCATTTCGGTAACTTAGCTGTCCGTGAGTCGGATAAAGGTTAATTTAATTCTCTGACACTTAATATTTGCTACCTCATCCAGATGAGTATTGGACCTCAGAGATTGAAAAGCACTTTTAGATATTGAAAATGTGATTCTGTGGGAATCATATACGGAAAGGTGCAAAGTTACAGACTTGCTACCTTAGATTTAAGACTTGTCGCAAATCTAGGTTGGCAGAGCAATTTAATAGTGAATGTTAAATTACTAGGAGAATTTTGTGATTCCAAACATTTTTTGTTGTCCTTTAATAAGCCTTAAGTTTATTCTTTCTCAGCCAGAAATGAGCTTCCCTTGAGAACTCCTTTCATGTCTGGTCATTTACAGGACACATCCCTCATTATCCACCACCACAATACTCTCCAATGAATTATTATGATTTTGAACTGCCTACATAGAGAATCCCAGGAGATATCTGAGATTTCTGTCTAATACACGTATTAAATTGCAATAATTTATACAAAAATGTAGGAAAAACAGCAAAAGTTGTTGGACTTCCGGCTTGTTATTTGGTTTTTCTACCATTTTTCGAACAAACGGAATCTAAACATCCATCCACCTCTCCTCATTTTTCTTTCCTCCCCCCTTCCCTCCTTCCGCTGGTGTCAGTACCGGCGGCGGTGGTGTGGGTTGTGTATGACGCCCGAGCCGCCTGTCATGGAGTGGAGCGCACGTGCGAGGGATTCACGTGCGGTGTGGTGGCAGACAGGCGCTCACGCTCTCTGTTGGAGAGTCATCGTGAGCTAAAAATAGTACACCGGCTGAGGAGAGAGAGGAGCTGTAGGAGACTACAGCGGAGAGAAATAGAAACTTCGGGGTTATTTTTACCCAATGCGTCAGTCTGCTGCATCCCAGGCGTGACTTCCTCAATGTAAAAAACCCTTGTGCCTCTTTTATTTATTGCTTTATTTTTTGCCTGTGTTTATCCTCCCCGGTGTCTCTTTGTTTAGTTGAACTAGGACTTTTTTTTCCGTCGAACAAGCCATGACTCAGGGTTAAAAAAAAAAAAAAAGTAGGAGTCTGGTGCGCATCACCCCTCGTTAACACACCCACATATCATAACTTTTGGAAAGATACAGTACAAGTTCAACTTTTTTGACGAATCCCTGCATATCAACCTTTAACATTCACAGCTTCTGGTTAAAAACGAGTGTTTGAGAGCCAAAGGGACAAAATATGAAGCTAAAGTATGTAAATGCCCAGACTTACGGCACTGTTGCCATGGCAACCGTGCTTTATCCATTAGCATGTTGCACGTGCACAGACTGGGTCATTGATTTTCCTCTCCATTCATCAATTCATCCATTCATCATTTATCCACCGACTCATTCAGTTTCTAATGTATTATGTCTTTTTTTCCCCCACACGTAGATGTTTTTGGTAGCACTGTGAGGACGTCTGCTTTGACTTACACTGACTGTTCAAAACCATATTTACTATTGTTTGCTGTCATTAAATCCAATGCAGCGGTCCTACAGTATACCAGCATCATGACACACTGTAAAACAGACTTCAGTCATTGGTTATTGAAATTGGGATTATTGATCCGTACAAACTGCATTAAACCTACTGTAAGATACCTCTGTGATGCTTTGTTCCCTATTTTGTATTCTTAAGTAGTATATAATGATTTAATGATATAATGAATGGTTTATATTACAGTTGTTAAGAGATCTAAGTGTTTTTAATGTTTTGGTGACAACTACAAGTCCACCTGTGGACACCTATGAGCGGAGACCGGTGTTTATCAAATTATGAGTGATATTATTCTTTTTAGAAAAAAGTAATCAGAGAAGCTATGATTGTTGACAAATATTGTACATTTATAAACTCTTATAGCCATGTATAACTACAGTGTATGATAAATCACTGAATAAATGTCTGCATAGTGCTTTTAAATGCTTATAAATATCAGTCCCATTGTGAGCAGTGTAACTGAAACGGGTTAATCAACTACACTGAACACTGTAAAGGCATAGCAGCTATGTGTATTCAAAACAAACGTGATATGTATTTTAATGTGTACATAACTCTGTTTATAAGTCAGTCTTTCCCTCTACAATGATCTGCCAGTGTCTTCACACTAACAGTGTGCTGCCAATCCTCACAGCATGGTTAAACAAGTTTGCACACTCACCCACGAACTGATCGAAAGGGCATCATTTTCTAGAGAAAAACTCAGAACTCCCTTTCAGGGGCTTGATAAAATTTCCCGCAGCAGTCCACGTGTTTCCAGAGCAGGGGAATCTTCTTTTCTTAATGACAGCTCACTCTCAGCAGTGCTTGGTAGCAGAGATTGAGGTTGAGGAGATTTAACACAGGCTGCACAGTAGAGTAGAAAAAACAACATCATGGGAATAATTGCTGAAAGATATGCGAGCAAGTAGTAATCACTGCAATTATTAATATCAGAATCACTGCTTTTGATTTCAGCTCTCTGCAGCACACTCAGCAATACACTCTCTGCTGTGTGTGTGTGTGTGTGTGTGTGTAGGATGGAAATACTTTACTCTCCTCTGCCCTGTTGGACATTAACCCTTAATCTGTCACAATAATGCCTCATGCCACAGCCATCTACTCTCTCCGAGCATAATGGATCTATTTCTTTGCCAATCTCTCTATTTCTTGTTTATTCTTTCGCCCTGTTTTCCCCTCTCTCACTCTTCCTACATCAAGCTGCCTCTTTAGTCATCCTTTCTCTCTCCTCTGACTTGTTGGCTCTTTCCCGAGCATTCAAAGTCTGCCCTGTTTGTCTCCATGTTTTGTTCCCTTGCAGTCATCCTCTTGGGCTCTCTTCTCCAATGTCTCGTATCGCTCTGCCTCATCCCTACAGATCAGGTAGCTCAACTGTGACCTGTCATTCTGTAGCAGCTCCTGCCGGTGGAGGGCACATTTTTAATAAAATACTAAAACAGTTAATTAAAATTTTACCTGAAGGGACAAAAATATTAAGTTTAAATGTCAGAGTAAATGAGCTCAGTGGTCAGATGAGACGCCACGGTCTCACCAAACTGATAGCTTGATGTTCAGTGTCAGGTAATTATTCCTGCAATAGCCACAGTAAATGACAGCTACAGTATGATAATATTAGGAAATGTAGTCCTTGGATAAGGCAAGGGAAAGATTGTCCTCAATGTTATTGCTTGTCAGAGACATGACATAAAATCTTTTGTTTCTTTCACCTGAACTAGTCTCTGTTTAATTGCTCTGCCCTGCTTTCATTAGTCTGACTCACTTGATGTGGACTGTGGGTATAGCCTGCCGCTGGGCAAGTTGACATCCTCCTCCTCTTCTGCTATCTGCATATTACTATTTTGCAGGGGCACTGACGCCGCACCCTGGGCTTAGCTCTGCCCAAGGTGATTGTGATCGGTTTAAAGAACACACAAGCAAGTCAGACTTTATATTCCCCTATAGCAGAATGATAATCGGTGCAGCCAGACCTTTCTGCAGTACTGGCACGGCTCTGTGGAGATAAGACTGGCTATGCAAGACTATTCATTTCAGTTCAAGTCCATCTGAAAAGGAGAATTCAAACATGCATGACATGTTGCCTTGTTTTGATGCAAGCTACAGCCCTTTTCTGCACACAACAAGGCAACAAAATCTGTCTTTTTTCAGCTTTTACTTGCTAATTCAGATACTATTGTCTTTGAGTATCTTCTTTTTGACACAAATATACAAACAATAATATAGTTTAGACTTCAGAGGCTACACACATTTCCTGGCCCAGGATCCACCTGTAGGCTCGGAGTCTTTGTTCCCCCTCGGGGAAAAGTTATTGTTTTCAGTCCCCTCTCTTGGCTGTGCCGAGCCTGGTGTTTTTCTTGTGGGGGATGAAGGTGTCAGAGCCAAGACAGCATTTTACATATTCTGCATTCACACAATCCACTCCATTCTACATCCTCTCAAGGTCACAGTAAATTTTCCTCGGGATGGGATGTCAGTCGACATTAATGAAAAGTGGATATTTTATGTAGCTCGTTGTGTTCCATCTGACTATATATCCCAGTTTTCGTGCTTCTTAAAAATAACCAACCTTTTTCATAACAGATGTAAATTGTATCCAGCAGAATTGTCAAACAAGAGTGGAATTTCTAGAGCTGCTGAGCTGACGTGACCACATGTTTTCCTTTTTCTCTGTAGTGCTGCTTTTTCCTGGTATTGTCTAACGGTGACATAAGTTTCAGCTCTGGGACTTGCAGGCAGTCTGGTGCTCTGTGACTGTACCACATAAGTGACTTATTGCTGGCTCTTTTAGTCCTCATGGCCTGGTTGGCATTTTCTTTCCTCAAGAGAGATTTTCCTCTCCTCCATAAGACTTCTATCTTCCCTTCATCTTTGCTGACCAGCTGAATCGCCCTCATCCCCCTCATGGCACAGTCATAATTGGATGAACAGCAGGACACATTATCCAGAATGTGTATGTGTGTGTGTGTGAAGCATGCATGCCGCATATACTGAGCCAATTTCATGTGGGATGATTAAAAGATTACATAAGGACATCAGTGCAGCATCCTGTGAACTAGGTTTAACAGGCTTAGTGTGACATGTTTGCATTAGCTTTAGTTTGCATCTCTACTGATTTTCCACACAGATGGGTCACTATCCCATCATTTTTCCCTTTCTCACTTTTCAACCTAGCAGCCAAACCCCATGTTATCTTTGGCATTTTTAGCTGACTTTTAGGTTTGTATAAGTTCGAGTCTCACAACTCAGGCAACTACTAAAATATCCATTAAAAACAAAACCCAAAAAATAGCCAACAGTTGAGCACATAACCCCCTGTAAAAACACAACTTATCACTTTTATACTCAGATTTGTGTTTGGATCAAAATACAATATATAAGTTTTAGAGGTGGAGGTTGATTTTGATACCTTTGGACTCAGCCTGTTTCCAGTCTTTATGCTAAGCTAGGCTAAGCTCAGCAAACCAGATGTTGGCTGTAGCTCTAGCGTGCATACATGAAAGTGATATAAATCTTCTCATCCAACTCATCCAACTCAAGAGAGTGAATAAGAGTATTTTAAATGGGTAAGTGTCCGGTAGCGTATTATCTCAAGCTTTTCAATTGTGAGAATTCACTGCTTTGATCATTTTTGGTCAATATTTTATTAAATCTTTTTAGTATTTTTGATAGTTTGCCTTCAATAAATGGACCTGAGAACTCCCGATAGACCTTTTCATGTTTTTCTCGCGTATCACAATCTGAAAAGTTATTAAGCTAATCAAGAAAATAATTAACAGATTAATTTGAAGGCACGGTGCAATGTGCGAGGCAGGTCACACCAGATTCACACTGTACTGCCACTGCACAATATGAGCAGGTGGTGAAATCCTAATTAGATCAAATTCGTATCCGTAGTCTTGTTGTTAATTGTTTTAGTAAGTTTCTCTGTGTCTAAAAATGTTTGCATAATATTTACACCATTATGCCTACTACCAACAATACCATGACTGTATTTTTTAACCCATAATGCTTCACTTCAAAGGTGAATTAGTCTGGCATCGTCTCTTTTGGTAAAATCTTTGCACCCTTCGATATATTTTCATTTTTTCCTCCTAAACTCACTGAAAGTCAATTTCTTACTCTTCTATTTCCATTTTTATTCTACATTTGAAACCTTCTCTAGCCTCCCACACACTTCTTCTCCACCCTTTCCAGAACCTGATGATTATTTTTTTTCTCTTCCTCATGCAGCCTCTCTTCTAATCTCTTTTTACACACACACACACGCACACACACACACACACACACACACACACACAGGCACACACACACACTTACACATGCATGCAGGGAGGCGTCCAACTCGCTGTTTGTCAGTTTTGACATGCCCTCTCCTGCCAGCTGTATGAAATCACTTCCCCCGCTGTGCCATGTTAATCTGTTATATGCCATTTTAATCTAATCTGTTTTCCTTTGTCAGATGCTTTTTTTGTGGTAACTCCATCAAATGAAGACACATCAGCTGTCATGTTGCTATTCAGTGATGTCCTCTGTGTCATTCGCTGCTGTCCTCCACATCAGTACCTCATATGTTTGAGTGTCAAAAGACATAAACACATAAAAACTACAAGAAATTGCTGTTCAGAACCATAACATCCCTGTTGGTGTAGGAAATTATTAGATTAGTAGGTACTTATTACTGCGGTTTTCTCACAATCAATTTCATGCACACTTGACACTCTTTAAACAACTAAACCCTCCATATCCTGTTTTGTTGCAGATATTTTCTGCCAATCGTGCTGTTTTCATCATTTTTTTTTTTCCCCTGCAGAGTTCAAAGTCAAAAGGTCCTCCTCTTGTTGGGATCTTTTCTGAGATCTCCTCCCACATATGATTAATGTTTACAGTTGAGCAAATCAAAAGTAAAATAACTTAAAGCAACTGAACTGCGTCTTTGTTTTAGTAATTTATTAAAGCACATTATTACTATGTTTATAATGCATCACAGACATTGGTTACATAGAAAGTGTATCTGATTTTGTACAAAAAGGCCCAGTCAAAGATGCCTAATTAAAGGTAAAATAAGGGGCCTATAAACAAATCAAGAGACTGCTTTTGATACAAGAAATAGCGATTCTAGAGGGTAGTAGTGACTTGCAGATGCACTTTAAATCCATATATTTACATTTGTAATGTTATTTAAAACAAAAAAGAAAAAAAGACAGATTTTCTATCCAGTTTATATCACTGAAATTGGTAATAACAAAAATTACATAAAGCACCTTTCACCCAAAATTAAAGGAGAATCGAAAGAAAAGTGACATAAGCTGTAACTACAAGCTTTCTCCAGTCGTTAGTGGAGCGTGTTACAGATTTTCTGCCTTAAGGTTTTTAAGTTCGGGCTTGTGTCAAAAGAAGAAATTCTCATGCACTTTATTCATGTTTTCTCCTGATTATTCAACCAGGAGAATTTCAAGCTGATACAAGCCTTGAAATGCTTCAACTGTGAGTCATGTAACATTGTCTGTGGGAAAAAAGAATGACTCTCTAAGGATCACCACCACCGAAAATAGCTTTTTGCTCTTTGGAAAAACTATGTAGAGGCTTCAAATTGACTCAACTGACTCAAGGGTTAAATGACAGTTGGACACATTGGACTGACCCCAAGAGCCTTTTCAATAAATAAATGTTTTATTTTCTTTTAAATTAGTTAACATTGTGAAAATAAGCAAAATCTTCTACTGTTGTTTATTTACTGTGGAAACTCTAGATGTAGTGGTTTCCTGTTACCAGCTAATTATGTGAAACAGATGATTACCAGGGCTTCTTCTTCTTTCACTTTGAGCACGGGGGTCAGTTTTCTATTATATGTGACTTCATGACACATGCAGAATAATGTACATAATGAAACCAACAACAACAACAAAAAAACCCTGAAGACACTTTAAGTTAATAAGCGACATGACAAACGAAAAACGCTTTGATCCAACACGTTACCGAATGCTTCAAACAGAACAGATCTCATTTAAATAAATGAACATCAACATAGTCGTCCTCTTTGCCTTTTTTTTTTAACATTTTCCTTCTTTATTCATTTTCTTTTAACTTCATCCTTCTTTCTCATTTTTAAAAAAACACCTTTTTTTAATAATTGTGTAAAAATGAATCAGAGAATGTTGAAGAGTGCATTTATAAGATGAGCAAAGTGGTTAGGTTATTTAGTTAAAGAAAAGTAAAAATCTTTCAAAAAAAAAAAAAAGTTTTAGTTTAATGAAATAAAACTTAAGAAAACAAAAACCCTTAAACCATACTGTTTATTAACAATACTAAACGGAAACAAAAAATCACAGAAAATGTCGTCATATTTAGTCTTAGTCAGTTTGATCATTTATAAATACATAAAGCATGAGGAGGCTCTGGTACAATTTTATTTATTAAGATTTAATACATAAATGCCCGAATGCTAATAAATAAACTAGTGCGAAAAAAAGTCACAGGAAAGTTGAATGCTAGTCATTGTATATATACCTATATTACCTATATAATGATGACGTATAACTTTATATAACAAAAAAAAGTACACATCAAAATTATTTTTCGTAATTAATTAATTAATTAATTATCATTATTATTATTGAAAATAACAACAACAACAACAACAATAATAATAATAATAATAATAATAAACAAACAAAAAATATACTTGATTTAGCAAACCTGCTTCGGAAACTAACTTAGGCTAAATTAGAGTGAAAGTTAATAAAAAATATTTCTGTAACTGCCGTGACTGTGAATGTAGGCCTGTATCGATGCCTGTCTCTCTGTAAATACAGAGGTGTAAAGGGTTTAAATCTGGATTAACATTCATTCTGATACATCAGAGAGATCAATTTTGCCATTCTGCTGGTAATCCCTGGTCTTCCTAATCCCCTCTGACGGTCCTGCCGGGGGCAGAGGCCTCAGTTTGATTCACGTACACATTCTTAGCTCGTCGACTGATGCTCCTCTTGATATCTCTGCCATCTTTGACCTTCGTGTCTACTCGGTCTCTTTTCTCATAACCCTTCTCTTCTGTGATGGTGATTAGTTTTTTGTTATTTTTTCATATTCATTACATTATGAGGTTTGTGGTACTATCTTTACGTTAATATGCAATGACGACCATGCAGAATTTTCGATGTTCTTATTTTCACCATATCCTCAATAGTTTTATTAATGTCAATCCCTCAAAAGTGTAATTAATTGTAATTAATTTCTTTAAATTTCATTAAAGTGGTTGAACTTAATTTCCAGGATCATCACCAGTGATGAGTTGTGTCCACAGTTATGACTGAGAGACTAAATGGGAGTCCTCACAGTGGTAGAAGCAAGCTTGTAGTTGAACTGTTTCATCCAGTTTTATTTCTAGAATAAGGTTGAACATTATTATTTAGCTATGAGGTTTGCATGTCATCCTAACTGAGGTTTTGAGAAGGAATCTTTTTTTTTATTACAGTTAATTTTATAAATATTTACGACAGTTCATATTTGAATGCTTTGCACTTACACTCTTCTTTTGTGCTGCAAATCTTGGACAAAAATTTCTCCCTTATCAAATGAAGTTTTCATACACACCAAAAATCTGGGATCCTCCTAGGTGTATTTATTGGAAAATAGAGAAAATCTCATTTCCCAGTTTTCAACCTCCACATCAGATCATACGCAGCCCTTACCACATCAACATGTGACCCAGTATTGCCCACAACGTCTCAGTAATTAATCAACAAAAAGCTGTCTTAAAATAATTTTAAATTTTTGTAGACAGTGTTCAACCTCTTTGCCCTTCTCTTTTATCTAAAGATGTATGAATTATGACAGTTTGTGAGACAGGATTTACATTAAAAATAAATTTGTCTGAGTGATAAAGCAGAGTGATTTCTTATGAGAAATATATATATATATAAAATACTGATTAAAAAATCAGATCAGCATCTTGGAAATATCCTTCCTATGGGTAAATACACAAAATGTCAAGCACTGATTTCATGATGGTTCATCAAGTCATTCTGGCACAAAGTCCTTCTGAGACAAAGTGATACTTGCCCAACTTCTGCTTTCATTGAGGCTCAATGTGCTGTACAGAGGCTGTGAAGAGGCAACTGATTTCTGAGTATCATCATCCATTACTGCTGCTGTTTTCTCTTTGAAGTTGTTCCTCCGGAGGATTTTTGGCAGCTTCTGGGGTTTTAAGAGCTTCAAATATAGCTTAATCACGCCACTGTCACACACTTCTTTAGTGTTCACCAGGTTCTTTTTGTATTTCCTCAATGAACACCATTTTTATCAATTGCTTGAGGGTGTAACCTAGCTTTTGGTCATGAACTTAGTTCACCGAGGACTAACAAGATGCCTCTTTAAAGATCGAAAGAACTTCTCTTACTCTGTCTTAAAGCTAATTTTGAAGTCGTCTTCTTTAAAAGTTTCTCTCCATCTGTTTTAGAGCTGATGGTATTAGATGTTTCATATCCAGATGATGTACTTATGGTTTTCAGCCAATTTGATACCTTTTCTCTCGATTTCCGTAGCTGATCACTATCTGGCAGGGAATCTGTAGTCGGGGGGAAAAAAACAGAATTTTAAAGCAATACAGAGCCGAACAAGGCAGAAGTTACAAGATCATTGGTATTTGATTCACTCACCTGCATAAGCAGGGCTGTTGAAATGTTTGGTGAAAGCCATGACTACCTCTCTCCTGCCCCACTCTCGCTCCAGCAGTATCATCCATGTTTTCAGAGGTTCAGATCCTTCATCAACTTCACTCTGTACATCCAGACAGCTTGTAAGCAGTTCATCTTCATGTGGGAGCTTCATTTGTTCTTCCTGCCATCCTGAATCATCAGACTTAAATCCATCATCACTCACTGTTAAGAAAACACAAAAATCATCAGTTGAGCAGAGTACTGCAAAGAATATCTTGGTGCTACGTCACAACTGTGTATGAAAACATTGCAGACACATAGGAAGGCTGTGTGCTGATGTGCAGCACCACTAATTGGCTTAATCACAATAAGAACAAAAACTGGGAGCTCTGACAGGGATGGAGCATAGGAGGAAAAGGCCTCAGACCCCTGACCCACAGACAGAGTGCCCTGGCAGAGTCTTGTCAGAGAGGCTCAGGTAAGTAATATTTAAGTATTAAATAGTGAAATAAAGTTTAATTGGATCTTCAGCATTAATCATGTCACATTTTTAGATAATCATTAGCCTTCATCATTCTAATATCCAATTCTGCCAACATAGGACAGTGTGATGTTGATGATCTTGATTTTTGGACAGTCAAGTTTTTTCTGTTCTGTTGTAATTATGATGTGTTTAAAAATAGCTTTCTGCTACTGTCTCTGGATTCTTACTGGTTGGTGGATATTTCATGCTGCCGCTGTGGTGTTTTTCCCAGTATCTGCGATCCCACTCAATGAGAAGTTGTTCTGAGATCTCCTTAGCTGTGTTTTCATCTTTGCTGTAAGTTGAGAAGTCATCCCTTTTTTCCCAAATTTCTGAGTTTGAGTAGTCGCTGATGTAAAAAGAGCAGTTTCCTGCCACCATCTCCTCCATCTTCTCCAGTAGCTCTGTTACCTGATTATCAGCAACACTTATGTTGTTCAGGACATGATACCTGTTTCCACATTTCTCAATAAGCCAGTGGAGAGGCTCTCCTTCACTTTCAATGTGTTGCTCAATTGTTTTGTTCCCCAAAGCTTCACCAAATGTAAACAGAACAATGATATGTCTCCACACTCTCTGTCCAAGAAGCTTTATGTTGTCCTCAATGACTCTTTTTTGGTCATTGGTAAACGATGTGTCAACTGGCACTACCAATAAAATGACATTTGGTGCTGGATCACACAGAGAAACCCCTCTTAAGATCTCAGATTTCAAATGATGAGGAGTAAATGTCGCTGGGAAGAACTTCCACCATCCAGGAGTGTCCACAATGACGACCTCCCTACCAGCCACCGTGCCACTTTGCTTTACAGCTTTCACTGTTCTGTCTCCAAACTGAAACACTTCAGCCCCCAGAATACTGTTCCCAGTGGCACTTTTCCCAGAAAACACCCATCCGACCATCAGGATTCTCAGGTTGAGTGTCGGCTCTGCATAAAAACACAGCTGTTAGAAATTTGGTACATTTAAAAGACAATTCTTTTCCATTACACCAAAGCTACAAGCTATTTTTCCCAGGAAAAGCCCTGAAGTGCAGCAGACATTTTTTCTGCACAGGTCTGGTGAAATCTACGGGTAATAAAATTGAGGATAAGTAATAAGACTGACGCCAGCTCCACACTGAGGCATGTAAACAAGGGAAGCACTTCCACATGACATCACATACTAATCCTGCAGTTTATTGTGTCAGATACGGATAGATAGAAAGCGAGAAGTCTCAGCCAGCTTCCTGTTTGCAAGTCTGTTAATTTAGAAACAGTTAAACTGAACTTTTTTTTGTTTGCCTATTTATTGTCGGACAGTTTTTCCCGAGACAATACTAGAGTAAGTAACTTTGCAATTGGCATGCTACTTTTGCCATATTGTAGCTTAGCTTGCTACATTTCTTTAGGGATAAAGTACTGAGGCTTTATTTTTATGTAGACTAACTTATAGCAAAACTTCCTACATTTTCCAAGTAGCTTGCCTAACACTGATGCTCACATTAGATCACTTTGTCTTCAGATAAGAGATGAGAGATGAGATGAGATGTGATAGATATTTGGAACAAACAATTTGAATTTCGTTAAACATACATTTATACACTTAAAAAACTCAACTTACCTGTCAGGAGATTTCTGAGTTTTAGCCTTTGTTGTTGTGATTGCAGATGCAACTCCTTGGCTTTCTCATTTACTTTCATCCTCTTTGACTCAGTATTTTTGATTAGCGTGCTGTCAGTTTCATAACAGCCAGTTTTTGCCACCATGGCGTCGATCTCTTCAAAAACCTTTTTGACTTTCGTCTTTGTTTCTGTGCCATCATCACAGAGGACATGATACCTGTTACCACATTCCTCCAGGAGTGACATGAGTGGCATCCCCTCCCCCCTGATGTAATCCTCAATGCTTTTGTGGTCCATTTGACCCCTGTGGCTGAAGACCACTATCGTATGATCCCATACTTTCTCGCCAAAAAAGTGTTCCAAGTGCTGCTTTGTTACCTTCTTGTATACACTCTTAAATGGCAGCTCAGCATTAATAACCAAGATGACAGCATGAAGTCCAGGTGTGACACTGAGAATTGCTTCTGTCTTGAAAAGTTCAGGTGTATTATAGAGGTCATATCCTTGCAGCCACCCAGGAGCTTTGACCAATGTGACTCTTCGCCCGCACACTTTTCCCTCTGCCCTCTCACAGCAGGATTTTAAATCTGTTAGATCAAAGGTCTGTTTTCCCAGGATGATGTTTCCAACCAGATATTTCCGGGAGCTGTTTGATCCCACAAGCACAGCTTTCAACTCTGACAGAAAGAAAGGGAAACAGAGATAGTAACATTGAAAAAAAAAGCTTGAAGACAAAAATGTCGATAAATCTTTCATCTACAAAATGAGAGTAACTCCACGGACTCACCTTTAACAGCTTTAACTCCTGCCATGTTTTTTTGGAAAGTATATTTAAGATAAAATGCTTCTAATGGATTTCATCTCCTTTATGTGTTGTTGTTGGCTGCACTGACTGTAGCTCACAATGTTGTTGCTTTTTGTCACGGCAACTCCCTCTTTCATCATGTGCTAAGAAGACCAACAACATATTTAATGTTGAGGCGAAACGAACAGTTGCGCAATCTATTCTGAGCTATTTTTCCGTGTTCTGCACTGTGCCAGTAACTTGCATGTCGGCCTGTTTTAACAAAGAAACAACTTTACAGGAGGCAAATTTTATATACCTGAAGTATTTAGGTTTAAATTAGTGCATTTCAAAGCCTGTTACTGTTATATATGACAGCTAGCTGCTAACAGTTTGCTAGGTGTCACAGTTGGACTCAGCAAATTTGAGTCACTAAGCTTGACCTCTGTCATTTTGTGGTATTGTTTCCTTTTGGATAGGCACTGTCAAGTTGTCCACAGCTGGAGCCACCACACTTAGATTATAATGACTCTTAAGAAACCTGTGGGTAACTTTGCATACACTATGTTCATGTTATATACAGTCTGTGGTTTCAATCAGCTTTTTGTATTTCTCAGACTGTCAGTGTCAGTGAGAGGTGTGGTGCAACAAAGGTAAGTTCTTAAATTTGACAGATTTATCTTAAAGACACTACTTAATAAGGCACATGGCATTATACCTGCTATTTGCAGTGGTTTCTTTTGTCTGTTCTTTCTGTTTTATACCAGGATGTACAACAAGATCAAACAGCAATGTACAGTGTTGAAATTCTAAAAAATAAAATAAAAAATACAGACTGATGACTGAATCTAAATAAATGAATGGGGAAACTTGACAAATGCATAGTGCATATCTTATAGTTTAACAACACCTTACACAGACACTTTCTGTTGATTTCATCACCCATTCTTTATTTAAAGAAGCCTTAAGCTAGCTCTAAATAAAACAGAAAACAGCAGATATCTTGAGCTACTTGTCACATCACAGTGGCTTCTTGGACAACTGCAAGTACACCCAGTGTACCCAGCAAGATTTGTCAGACTTCTCAGAAATCATAAGAAAAAGAGCAAAAACTGCCATCCATCCATGGAACAAGTAGAATATAATATTTACAGTGATTACTTAAATAAAAGAAAAACATGCATGCTCCACTAGCATAAGCAACAGTGCTGCCCAGAGCACAGAAGGTGGGCTTCAGTTTGCAAACAATGCCCATTCAGTTTCCATTGTCAGACTGTTGTTTATGGTGAGTCAGTCATGTATTCCTGTTGCAATAATGACTTATTCAAAGAGTAGAAGCAATTGTTATTTTGCTTGATATAAGCAGTGGAGACATCATGTGAAAAGCTGGCTGAACAGATAAGTCTCTCTACTTTAGATGGTGTCTTGGAGGCATCAGTGCTGCTATGTTGTTGAACAGGTTGCTCTGGTGTTATTCCAGGTCTCAGAGCAGCTTACTAGTTTGTAAACAAATTAATAAGAACACACCCATACACACTTGCTTTTTAATGTGTAATGAATCAAAGTCTTGTAATGAAACACCTTTCCTTACATTTAAAGATAAGGACAATAAACAATAATTTGGATTAAACGTTGATACTCTGTTAAGCTTCATGAAAAATATTAATGATTCAATCAGCGCTGTGTGAGCAAAATGTGCTGAAAATGTGCATTTTTTTAAGCTGGTACATCTAATACCAGTATGCCAGCATGATCATAAGACCCTAGTAATTCTATTCAATCTGTCCTAATAGTTTTAATTCATGTAAATCCAGCTCCCGAAGTCAAACAGTGCCATGCTTACTTTGGACACAAGCAAACTAGAGTGGTTGCTTTGTGAAAATCCTCTTAAATGCTTTGTTGAAACCAAGCACAATAACACATTTGCATAGTTTATACAGTTATTTAATTTAGACAATTTAAATGAAAAACAGTGTCCAGAACTTTAAATGTTGACAAATACAACATGTTTTACATAAAGAGGACAAGATCAGGAGGTAAATCATTATGTGCGTACTTACCTACAACACTGTCCATGAATTAGTAAAAAACAATCCTTGTGAATAGGAAATATTTATATTTAATATTTTTGAATGTGTTTCAATTAAAAGACATTAACAATCAGATGTAATTTATTGAAGGTTAATGACCCAAAAAAGGTCCAGTGCTGAATATAGGTAGAAGAATTAAACAGTGTTCAGCTGATTGAGTAGTAAAACACAGAATTACCTTTAAAATGGGCACTAATGTGGTATTGCAATATGTCTCAATTGCCTAATGAGTCACTAACTTCTTGGTGTTTTGTTGCCCTGTATGAAAGAGAAGTGGAGAACAAGTTGCGATTATCTAAAAACTAAAATGAACTGCCCTTCAGGAAATTCCCTTGTACTTTTTGGAACCTAAAGGGGAAGTTGCTTTGTTTTCCCTCTGAAACAGAGGTTATTGTGTTTTTTTTGGCTACTGGGGAAAGAGGCCTCTGACTTTTGTCCTCTCCTGACCCATGTATCCATCCAGGGGCCGGATGTCGAGGTGGTTGAATCCTATAAATACGCCAGAGTGTCACCTGGACGACATGCTTTGCTCGCTGAGAGCACAGCAGCCCATTACAAGAAGGTCTGGAGCTATCTTTACTTCCTGGGCAGGCGTAAACATCTTCAACAAGATGTAGATGTTAGACCAAATGGCTGGCACAATCCTTAATGCTGTCAGTGTGTGAGGGCAAGAGATGCTAACAATCTCATCAAGCTGGTTATAAAGGCCGCCTCAGTGATTGGAGGAGAAACTGAGTTGGACTCTGTGGTGACAGAAAAGTGAATACTGTCCAAGTTGGCTGATATTCTGAACAATGTTTGCCACTCCCTAAACAAGAAACTGGTTTTTAAGAGCGTCTTCCTTAAGCGCCACTTCTTGCACAGTGCATTAGTTCTTGGTAACATTTTAAATCATGAAATATTAATTTTCATACCTTACTACATTTTACACACCTGCATAAACTGTTTTTATTGTCACGTTAGTGCTTGCTTTTGACATTTTCTCTGCCCTGTCCTTTTTAACTGTGTGGCTTATTCATGTGCTACTGCTCTTACATGCAGATTTTCCCCTGGAGATAAATAAAGCGCTTCCCTTCTACCTACCTACACACCCATCCAGATTCCCACCCTCCATTCATGCATGAAGATTGTGTCCTTTTGCCCTCTTTATCTGTTATCATCATCTATATATGCCATCACTAATACAGATCTATGTTTGGGTGTATATGTCAGCATTCAATCCTTGTTCTGTCTTAACCTACCAACCCCCCAGCTCTGTCACCTCAAGTGTTTCTACTATACTCCTGTGGCTTGAAAAATTCATGCTCCATAATTTTCAGTGCATGTGTGAATTTCTTAATTTTTTTTTTTATCTCACAGCCTGTTTTGGTTCTTATTTTATTACAGCTGGAGACACAGAATTTAAAATTTTCCAATTTTACACAAGCTGGAGATGCACTTGCATTTTACTTTCCTCTTGCATTAACAACCTGCCACACAATAAACAGTATTAAGCAACATACTGGCCTTTGTATTTTATGTGTGACTGAAAAATTCCACTAGAGGGCGCAACAGAGAACTCAGACCCAGATCTTTCTGATATGCATTTTCATCCGTCTACGCACATAACAATCTCATAATGACCATTTATTTTTACAGATTTTTGTGTTTATTTTAGAATGGGACCAATCTTTTCCAAGATAGCGTGGATGCTAGATGCTTGTAACTGCAGACTGGTTTCACTGGTGTCTTTAAGACTTTGTACTGTTACTGACTTGCCTATGGACCCCCGACCTCGTCACATCTCCATACTGCCCCTTTATCTGCAGAAAGACTATTATATTCTACAAGAATTTTACCATAATAATTATTATTCAGTTTAGTAACCATATAAATTTAAAGTAGGGACTGCAATTAAGTTTCTTATGAAGTAGTTAAAGTTCTTTTTCAAAAAAAAAAAAGGTCATTTATTTACATAACTGTGTTGTTTATAACTAGTTACTCCACAACACTGCTTATGGCTTTTACATTAATCAACCACTATACTGAAGACACATCCCGGGCTACAGAGATGTTACAGAATCTGTGAAATAGCAGGCAAAGGTATAAGTGTAAATCAAAACTTGACTTTATTTTTTAAATTTCCCACTTTGTTTTTGCATCGACAGAGCTACAAGAGATGCAAGATACACAAGGGGGGCATTGAAAATAACCTTTAAATAATACTCTATTTATATGTGAGTAAATCAAAAAGTGAAGTCGGTTTCTACCTCAAAAAAAAAACCTTTTTGTTCCCCTCAGTGAAGGACAAAAACTGCTGCTCAAGGCAACAAATTTATCAAAGTGATTTCAATGAAGAACAGGGAGTTCTATTCCTGTTCTAGTTTTTCCTGGAATTCAAAGACATAAAAGTCAGAGTCAGTTTTATGAGTTGTGCCCTGGACCTTCAACCACAGTTTCTTTGTTTGCATTTCCCTTTGGATGAACACAAAGCTACCGGAACTTGCTGCTGCAGCTGAGCAACTAGTTTACCCTGAGAGGTGTGAAAGATGCTCACTTTCGCTTTTCTGCCACATCAGTTTTCCAAAGATTATAGATTCAGTGGTGTGTTCTCTCCATCACTTGAAAGTGGCAGGTGTGTGTCAAAGAGGACTGTAAGACAGATGGTGTAATTTAAAAAAATGGGAGTTTGTTTTTACAACAAAGACTGGAGTTTGTTGTATTATGCTGTTAAGAGAAAAAACATCAAGCCTTTGAATCCGGGTTTTGGAGACAGCACACCTTTCCAAAGCTCTCTACATATCCAGCCAGTCCTAACACTATGTCCGGAAGCAAATCAGCATTATGCATCATTAACCAGATTGCGGCTCTGTTGTGTTAGACCAAAGTGGCTCATTGCCCCCTACAGTCATTCCCCTTTCATGTCATTGCCAATATTGCTTTGTCATTTCCCCATCTGATGGCGCTTCTCTTGGTGAGAATTATACCAAAGTGTCTACCAATCATCCTGGCAGGTCTTTCTTGCTCCAAATGGCTTTTGTTTTAGGCAGAAATGCATAGTTTTGCATTGCAGTTTTGGGTGTTCTTGTCTCAGGAAAACAGTGACATGCTTCAACATCCTGTCAGCTAATAATGCCTGGCTTGGCTCATCTTGGAGGGCTTTTTTTTTCACAACAGACGGTCTGGCTTGTCATAGGATGGTGGTCCAGTCACAGGGTCTCGTCCCACATCTTAGCTTAATGTCATGGCTAACAATTAAAGGACTGAGATATCCAGCATAAGTGTTGAGTGTGATCAGATTTCTGCTCTTTACGCCCATAGTCCAGGGTACACTAACACAACCTGGAGTATCATTCCACATCAGTGAAACAAGATGAGAAGATAAATTTCAGGCAAAACAAGATTTTCTTAAGTCTCAAGTTTCTGTTTTAAAAGGAATTGAGACATTGTTATTGTTTTTACCAGTTACTTCTGCACTTTTTGCCACAAAAAAGGTATTTTATTTTACTAGTTTACACAGGCTGATACTGCCTGTGCTCACAGAACCATGTTTGAAATCAGTAACCTTCATTTTTTATAGTTACCACAAGATAAATGAAACTCAGTTGATTCAGATGTGACATTGCCCCAGGCTGATGTTTATGCTTTAGATTATTCCTAATGGTGCACAGAACCATGGTTACAATCAATTACCTCCACTTTTTCATAGTTACCATTGGATAAAATAACTCAGCTGAGTCAGATGAGACACTGCCACAGGCTGGTGTTATGCTTTAGATTATCCTTGTTTTCATTACTTTTAAAAGGCATTGGGATATTTTTATTTTACTAGTTACTTCAGTCTTTTTTTGCAGCAAAAAAAACTTTTTTTTAATTTTAATAGTACATACAGGCTTATACTGTCTGTGCTCATAGAACCATGGTTGCAATCAGTAACCTTCTTTTTTATAATTACCATTAGATAAGAAAAGCTCAGCTGGTTCAGATGAGACATTGCTACAGGCAGATGTTTATGCTTTAAATTACTCTCAATAGTTAAAATATTTGTTCTGTATGTGTTTATGTACAACTAATCTACTTTTTCTGAATGAACAAATTTGGTTCTTTAGGTGGCCACATTGTTTATTGTTATGTACGTACATTACACAAACAAATCTGCAAAGTTCTACTCACGTCAACTCCCTTTACCTAAAACTGGGTCACTGGATTTGAATCTAATGATTATTATTCACAACTCTGAGCCTGGATGAAAAATACCATTATCTAACCTGGACAGGAACAAGATGGAGGGAGGAAGGAAGAAGGGGGTCATGCCACACAGAGTGGTATTGTTTTGGACTTTGTATTAGTTGTGTTGTTTATACAATGCTACTGTTGTGTAAGTTCAGACCCATATTTTGATCCTCTTAATAGCACCAAGAACTCCCAATCATGGGACCAGTTACTTTGTTGGTCTTGCAGCTGCCAGAGGGCTGCGTAACTTGCAAACACACACACACATATACACAGGGACACACGCTGTACACGAAAAATCAAAATACACAACACCCTTGCAGGAAGGATGTGTTTGTTTGTTAGAGAGTTCAGAGAGATGGGAAGAGGATTAGAAGTTAAACGTTAAAACATGTTGCAGTCCTTAACTCTCATGCACTATGTGAGTGTGCATGCATGAACGCTTGATGCCTAAGAAATGAATGATTTGGCAAAGTTACTATGAGAGATGCAACTGCGCAGAAAGCATGGTGACCTTGAGTGCATAAGGGGGAAAAGCAGGAGGTACTCTTTTCACACCAGATCCTGTCACTTACCTTTCCTGTAAGTGATTACGTCTTTCTACACAGCAAAAAATTAGATTAAAATTTCGTCTCCTGGTTCCCAGAAATTTCTCATACTGTATCAACACCCACATAGCATTCTGGAGGTGGGTTAACTTGATTGAGTTTGAGGGAATTGAAGAGGCAGTTATGTTGTATTATGAGGCTTTAAAAAAGCATTAGAGAGCATTAGAAAATACATTGATGTTGAAAGAGAAGAGTGTGGAATAGGGCAGTATAAACAGCAATATGGGTCATGAAGGGAGAGGTTAGTGTGTACAAACCTCAAGGAAGCCCAAAGGCAAACGCAGGGCGATGGAATGAGGCAAGGAGAGGAATCACAAGACGTTGCCCTTTTTTCTGGATCGAACAGAAACTGATAGACAGTCATGCTGAAATTAAATAACATTCTTCTCATGCTGTTCACAATTGGCCGTTGTTCCCAAGCTATCATCCAGCCTCTTTATGTCTGTCTCCATACACATGGTAAAGAGCTCTCGGCCAAATGTCAGCTTGAATGTATAAAGATGAATGGCTAACTATCTTTTGTTGAACTGGGAGCTGTTAGAGTCATATTGCAACATGATACATTGGTTTTTCATGTCATTGTGAAGTTTTGCCTTTCTGCATAGGTATTAAAAGAACTCTTACTGAGGTCAAGTTAGCAATAACATTTGTAACATCTAGTTAGACTTTTAAAATGAAAATGAAAGCTTCAAAACTACTTGTTTCCACAGTATCCTGTGTAAAAATTCCTGTGTGAGAAGCACTTTTCTGTCTGAACCTCCACACTGAGGAGACTTTTCTTGCTCTCTATGCTGCATATTTTTAAGGTTTGTCATCATGCTCCTGCTGGTACTGCACCTTTATACATTAGAGTACTTTTTATGCCTGGATGAGTAAAAAAACGTGACACTGGCACATTATCTTAAAGTGGATTGACAAGTTTATCTCTCACTTTGGTATGAGACTGGGCTTGATGCCCATAATCGCACCCTCTCCAGAAAAAATAAAACAGAGGAGTTAGTGCCAACGTGCAAATATTAGTATATCTCTATCTATTATCTCTATCATGGCTGTCTCTGTTATTCTACTTAGCTGCAATTTTCTGTATTGCTCCTAGTATTATTTGTCATAAAATCCCTTAACAATCACTGCAAAATTAGACTGAATTAGAATAAAATGCCTGACAAGAGAAAGTTTTTTTTAAGCACACTTCATATATACATGGTTGTGTTATCTGTGAAAGGTAACAATCTGATTTTTTTTACCCAGACAGAATCACTTTAAGTGCTAGTGGCATTACATAAAATTAGTCCGAACACACTGAAATAAAGAGGTTTATTTATTTACTTTTAATTTGTTTTAAAGTTTTTTTGTTTGTGTGTTTTACTTCAGATGACTAAAAGAAAAAGCTGTCGGCTGATATTGAGAGAGATCACATAAGGATGACCTCTGCTTCTGATGTAAAGCAGCAATAATCAATATTTTTTCACATAAACAATGGACACAGCAACTTGTATTGGAAGGGGGTCATGATTCTTTGGCCTCTCCAGCATGGTATGTCAGTTTTAGCTGCAGGAAAGCAGCTGTTTTCAGTGACAAAATTCAAAGAATCCACTGCAGTACTTGTTCAGTACCAAACAACACATACAGAAAATTAGCAATGGGCTAGTTAACATTGTGGACCACTTGTACCTAAAAAATACAGATATTACCCTCAGTAGATGGTGCAGAGCAAATACAGAATTAGAAGAAGTTCTAACATTTTAATTTGAACCCATCAGGTGGCCGATAACACAACTTTAAATTAATATTTTGACATTCCTCGTCTGCTGAATGTTTAAATAAACAGTTTGCAAACTTGTCTGCCATGTCAGGGTGATAATGTTGATGTTGTGTTCTCAAATTGGCTGCTCATGCTGCTTACAAGTGGGCATAAACATCAGTTATTTCAGATTTGGATCGAAGGTTGAAATTTAAGCATTTTGAAAAGAAAAATCAGGTTTGTTTTTTTTAAAACCTGGATATTGTTACACTTCTGTTCCTGTAAACTTTGCACCTCTGTTGAAGAGATTTGTGAAACAAAAGTCAGGTAAAACAACATTTACTGATGTAGCAATTTATAATGCTTGTTTTTGATTCTGACCCAAGTAATCAGCCTTTAATTTGTGGTTTTTCCAGATGTTAAGTTGTATAATCAAGCTGGCTGCAAACTACCAATTTGCAGTGTTGGTAACCAAACAATTAGACATGTTAACATGAATCCTTTTTATTAAGAAATTTCATTCGAATCTTTATGTTTCTGTAAATATCTTCCTTTATCTTTTGTCTGTGTTCTCAATTCTTCACTCCATCCTCCTTTCCTTTCTTTGAGGATTAAAACATCACATACACACGCTGGGTATCTTTCCGAATCAACCCAAAAAAACCAAATACTTTTTTAATCCCTCCATTATCTCGGCCCACTCATTCCTGCAATCCTTCTTTAGTCTCTGCAGCACTGCGACCTCGACCTTTCTCCACAGATGCACTCAAAAGCCAAAGCTTCTTGCTGCCCTAATGAAACACGCTCCAGTTGCTTGAGTCACGTCTCTGTGATACAATAAATATAGATTTTATTTGTTGTTGCGTAAATGAAGGAGATGTGAGCAAGACTTCTGCAGGCTGCACGTGAAAATGGGGTTCTCGGCTGAACAAAAAGGCCGTAAATTGATAACACAAGCCATGTGGGTTCTTGTGGCAGACAGATTGTTTTGTACGTCTTTGCATGCCAGTGTTATTATTGTTTTAACCCTTGTCTGTCAGTAGAACAGATAGGATGACTAGAAATGAGTGGGACAGGGAGAAGAGGACAAACGAAAGGGGAATTAAACTGAGAAGAAAAATGTCAGGTTTATTTTCTTCAAGTTAAGTAAGCAAACAGGAAAATGACCTTTTCTATCAATGCACATATACAATGGCCTACTGACACACTGAGAGGCAAACCCAGAGCCCTGATTGAACTGAGTGAGAGAGGGAGGGAGGGAGAGAGAGAGAGAGAGAGAGAGAGAGAGAGAGAGAGAGGAGTACCTCCATCCCACCCCTCCACAGCTGTACTACCAGTAGCCTCTCAGAGTGAGACATGAGAGCGGGGCGGCGGTGATGACGGGTCACTTGGACTCCCAGACCACATCATAGAGCCTCAACACCTCTCCGGTCCACCTCTCTCACACAACCGCTTTTCATCAACCACCGTGGACCGGGAATGGATTCCAGGCTGCTGATTGGACCGGGGATCCCCACGCCGGACCCGACAGCCCGGGCACCCTGGAACATCAGTTCCATCGGTCCACACCGGCTTATGGAGCTTTCTCCAGTCGCTACAGCTGTAAGTACGCTGCTCCATGACATTTTTTTTTTAATTTTTGTTTTTGTGTTGTTTTATTGTGCTTGGAGGAACTCCCCCCTCGGTGTGAGCAGGGAGCGCCTGTGCGCCGCAGCGATGCGTAACCGAGAACCGATCCAGAGCAGTTAAACTCAACACATCTGGCAAAGCATGCAAAGACAAACTGTCAGCTTTTACGCCCTGGGTGGATGTTTTCATTTCCCCACCAGATCATTTAAAACACCTGAGGTTCGCCCCATGAGGGGAGGTGTCAGTGAGCGAGATGTGAACTGTGTGTGAGTGAGAGTGAATGAATGAATCACACCATCCTCTCCTGCGCATCGGCGCTCCGTTCATTCAGCAGCGAACCTGAATGAAAGCGGGAGTGAAGCGCAAATCCCGTTTCTTTCATCGGCGTTTCCATTGTGGGAAATGCTTTTAAAAAACGCAGTGGATGTAGGTGTTTGTCATCTGTGTGTGCACTTTTTGTGCAAGCATCTGCACGTGTCTTGAATGCATTTTATGTATTTTGTTCCAATATTGCACAAAATTGTTGGGTTATTTTGCGTTGAGTTTTCTTTGCCTCTTTTTCTGTCAGTGTTCATTTAAAATTTCAAGGGACTTGTCTTTGCTCAGTGGTGACTTTTGTGATGACTTTTTGCACCAAACAGCGTTTATAGAACTATTTAAGCCAGAATGTATGCCATAATCTGTGTTTTATGCTGTGTGTGTGCCTTGCATGTGTGGCTAAAATGTTATTTTATATATTTGTTTATGTCTTATTTCTTAAATGTTTTCCTGTTTTCTAACATCAAAAGCATTTTAAGTTTGTGACATACAGAGAAAACTTAACTTTATATGATGACCCTAAAAACTCTAAAATAGACCTTTTTCTGACCTAATCTGAATTCAGCACTGCATCGTATCACAACAGGGAAATTCTGTTTGCAAAAAAGCAGCAATGACACATTCAACAATTGTTTTCTTTTGCAGATTAGTTGTTTGTCAGTAATGATTCTTTAAATTCAAAGCATTATGCATCTCTGACATTACCCACGTCCTCTGCGCAGTCTTGCTGTCAAATTTTCCCTCCTGTAAGACGTGTGGTCACCAGAGGGAGGAATGTTTTCATTTCCAAGTCTCATGGATGAACTGCACTTCATCTCTCTCTCTCTCTCTCTCTCTCTCTCTCTCCCTCTCCCTCTGCGTCTGAGAGGGGGATTAGTTTACACATTGCCTTCAGGGAACATCCTTTTGTACAGATGCAGAGTCCAGTACAGCGGTGTATCCACCTCCTTACTGTATGTGAAAATATGGAGCATAAAATTTAAGTACAGTGCTTTAACTTTGCCCCAGGAGCCCAGATATTGACTGCGATTCAGGAGAGACATTGTTGTTTGAAAGACAGAGACCTACTGAGAAACACATGGGCTCACTGCTACGGTAAATGTAGTTCAACAAGTGTGAATCCTTCAGTTTAGACTCTGACTTTGAAGTTCAGACCTGGGGGCTTCAGTCTCTGGTAGCTTTTGTGGTCTGGTCTTCATGGTGGGAGCGCTAGGAAAGCTGATACTGGAGCAGTGCCTGAGGCCAACTTCTGCTGAGACAGATGGGATCTTCTACTCTGCAATAAGTGTGGTTTTCATTTAAAACCTTTAAAAACGTACTGTGTTTCTCTCTAGTGCCCTCCTTCCCCTTTTACCACTGTTTGTTGCTTTTTCTCTCATAATCATTCATAGAGTCTACAGTCTCTGGACAATTAAAAAAATATGGGTCCAATTTATGAACGCTCATGTGTGTAGGTGTGTACGCATGCACACACATTGATGCAGTGGTTTGTTTGTGGAGAGAAAACAATGTAAGTGCCGATGGTATTGTGTTTATGCATATATGTGGATTTGTGTGTCTCTATAGAGATTACTGTGTCAACCTGTCTTCGTTGAATGTGTGTGTGTGTGTGTAAAGCCCTCCATGATCTGCTGAGTGTGTGTTAGCTGGTAAACACACGAGATTGCCTCTGAAGTCAGATAACCATTTATCCCCTACCTCATTGATTTGCTGATTAACGACTAGCTGGAGACATGCCGCAGATTCAGTGGGCGGCTAATTAGTTGTGCATTGAATGCTGTAAATTCTGTGGACAACTGAAAAAAAGGCTAGTGTTAGTTTTTAATTGTTTCTTTTTTACATTAGCATTAAGTACATCAAAATCAATTAATGCCAAAACAGGTTACATGAGGTTTTAACGTGGACTTTATATTAAATGATGGACACCATGACAACACTGATTAATTCACAGGCTGCTGTTTGAAGCCTTAAGTTTGGCACTTTTGCTGTCTCCATCTTGATATTTTAGAGCTAGAAATGACCAAATTTGGACAAGAGCGTGGAGACAGAGAGGATAGAAACGAATGTGTGACGCTTAGTATAGGATAACAGTCATGACCTTATTTTGTATAAATGTAAGCCTTAATATAATTTTTAAAAAGTGCACTCCATGAAACTTCACCTGTTAGTGACTTTAGCTAACTGAATTAACTAAAGAGACCTGAACCCTGCAAAATGTTATAGTTTTTCCAAAATGTTGTGTTTCTGGCCTTCAGGCCACCGTATGTTTTGTACCAGGTTGTAAACAAGTTAATTTCCCTCGTAAAGTTTGACATTTTAACATGGGGGTTTATGGGGTTTGACCCACTTTTTGAACCCCTTAGGTTGCTACTTGGGTTTTATTTGTGCCAGAAGATAACTCATTTTGTTTCACTTTCTTAATCATAATTCCCTTGGCAACAATTTTTTCGTATTGCATTATTGTTTAAAAAAAAATTAACCACATATTCTTAAGATATACTTCCACTGAGAGACATAAACAATAAGTGAAGGAAAATACCTGCTTTACATCAAATGACTAAAAAAGATAAACACAAAGAACCACCTGAAGAGATTTAACTAATATCTTTGTCCTTCGTGTCCAGTTATGCTGCTTGGTCATTGGAGGGTTGTACTATGTGCTTATAGTACAACACTGAATTATAACTTAAAGCCCTGCAGAAATTAAATGCAAATGAAAGCTTTTAATTTAAGGCTCAATAACTGAGTCACATTGTTCTGCAGCTCCCTGTTTTAATATGAAATCTGAGCGGCTGCAGACCTGTGTCCAATAAAATCATGTTTTTCCGCTCAAAATGAATCATTACACTGATTATAAGTGTGATAATGGTCTTGCTAGGGGTACTTTTCATTCAGACAGAAGCCCCTCAGCAGTCTTGGCTGTTACAGGATGATGTAGTTTCCCATATTCTTCTGGTCCGTGCACACTCAGTAGGTTGCTTACAAGAAAAAGCCAATTATAGAAATTGTGTTTGTACAACTCTGATTCCATGAAGTTGGGATGTTGGTATCAAACACTGAATAAGTATATGTTTAAAAAAACAAGTAAATCTGATTAGGAAAAACATTAAACATACTGACTTTGTGTTGTTTTCAGTTGAATATATGTCAAAAAGAATTATTGGAGAGTGGTCGCATTCAGTTTTACTCGTGTTTGTAAGAACATGCATGAACGTTTATATTATATTAATTCAGATTAAATTCGTACAATAGAAGTTTAATTCTCCTCTGCTCCTTTCTTGGCTCTCAGTCTTTCTTCCCTAATTTTGTCTTCTTTCACTTTCAATTTATTTGCCTTTGCCTGCATGAAAAATCTCTGTGCATTAGACAACCAAAATACCATTTACATTTATATTACTTGCTCTGCAGTAATGAAAGAAAAACCAGAAATGCTAGCATAATGGCCTCTGTACGTGCTCATACCGAGACGGTAAAGACATGTTACCACCCACCATCTACATCTTTAAATCCCACACAAACAGACTGTGGAGGAGATTTCCATGCTGCTCACTGTGCATCTCCTCCCTCGTAACCGTGTGATCGACATTAATCTGGCCTCGAGCCGTGAGAGCTAGGACAGAGAGAAAGAGAAAAAATAAGAGAAAGGAAAGGGAAGGAAATGAGTGATCGAGAGATTTAGAGGAGAAAGGAACGGAAATGCATGATTGGGGAATTACTAGGAATCGGTAAAGAGATCCAGCAGGATGAGTGGTCAGGAATGGAAAACTAGAAACCGGACTGAGGAGAAATGATGCAGTGAGGGTGGGAGACCTCTAGTGTGATCCACCCCTGTGTCTGTGTGTGGATGTGTGTGTGTGTTTGTATTCCACACACACATCCACACACAGCACATCTGCATATCACCTTCACTCGCTCCACTTGGCTCCTCCTCCGGTTTAGCGTCCCCCCTGACCTTTTCACTCATTTGCTTACATAACCAGTCCATCACTTTCACTCTGCTATTCAAATGTCGTCCTTTTCAGTAACAGGAGCTTGTGACTCTGCGGAAAAGAGGTAATGCTGAAACAGATGTTGGACACTCAAGCACATGTGTGTGTAAGCAGACACACACACACACACACACGTACGCGCTTAACTGCCACAGCCAGGATTAATGAAATGAGACGTGTGTGTTCCAGTTAAGTACTGGGGCGGTTTGGCTCAGTGGAAGTTGTCTTGGTGTGTGTGTGTGTGTGTGTTCGGGTGTGTGTGTGTGTGTGGGCGTGTGTCTGCTTGACGAAACACAGCGACAAATGGAAGGTGTTAAAGCAGGGGAGTGTGTCACAATCTCTGAAATGAATTCTCCAGAGAGTCGTGTGCTGTGAGCTGCAGCAGCTTCCCAGACGCTAAGTGCTGCTGTGAATTGAAAACTTTTCATAGACAAAAAGTCGGCATTTTTAGGGAGTAACAAGTTGTTGTTTACTTAAGTATATCAATGCTTAATAATTACAGTATGCTGTATTTATATTTAGCATACAATAGTCATAGGGTGAGTACTTGATTTTGATTGGCTGCAGGTTGTCTATTACCTCCTGATAAAGGAGTTACAGTCAAATTGTTTACTATTATACTAATTTACTGCTCTGGTTCAGCCTGTATCTGTATCCAGTCACCTCACCATTAGAAATAAATTTATTGACTGTGAATCTTGCTTGCATATTTTTATTCTGAAACGTAGGTGAGCCAAGTGATTTAACGAGCCAAAAGGACTAAAAATGTCTGCAGTTTTTCAGTCATATCAGAGGTTCATCCTTTTTATTGGAGTACTTGACATTATTGTTCCCATTAAATTGAACCGATGAAATGGGGCAGCTGTTTAAAAGCTTTTTTCTACTATATGCACAGGTTTTGATGGGATGATTTAATATCAGCCACTTAACTGGATGTTAATAGTTCACACGGTGTAGCAGAAATTACTGTAACTTAGTCAAAAATATGAGAATAAAGTTTTTTTTAAAAAAAGTGAACACATCACTTTGCATTTCCTTAGAGGTTAAAAATAATATGTAAAAATACTGCTCTGTTTTTTTAATAATTCATGTATGAAAGGCTTAAAGGCATCTTACTAGAGAACAGTCTTGGCTACAAGCTGAAGTTATTTGGGGGGGTCCTAGCAAGGAAGTGTGGGAACCCCTGAGCTAACAGAGTTTCAACACTGTGGTTTCACTACTATTATTTAATTGAAGGATCTGAATACCTCTTACATCACTGTATACAGATATGTTTTTATGTGTGAGAAGCACAAGGTCTCTAAAGTTCAACTGTCTAGAAGTTAATGAGAAACAGACAGTCGTGGGCTCCTTAAGCTTTAAAATTATGTCCTTGATGGGTTCAGAACATGACTTATAGTGAGGCAGAATATAGAAACTTTGAAAGTAATGACAAAAAGAGCTCTTTTTCATTAAAAAAAAAATCACATCCTCCACTGGCATTTTTCTAAAGTGAATTCAAAATGTTTGACATTTTTATATGAAAAGTTCAAAGTTTTCAAGCACAGCACTTACGGATAACTTGAGATGTTTTCTTTTAAATAAACTCAAGTTCTGTTTGCATTTAATGTTTCTCACCAAAACACACTGTGCGAATTTCTGAGCGCTGCCATGGTTGATGCATTTTCCTTCCTCATAGAGTATTCGCAAAAGTAAATTTTTGAAATATTTGAAATTGTGCATTTTTCCATCCGTTTTAAATGCTTGCAAACTTCTCTGCTGCTAACACATTACAACAGTTCTTTACACTGTACATAAATAGCATGAAGCTGTTGATAGGATGTGAGTTTTGCTTGGTGGGAGCATTAAATAAACAAAATGGGGACACGTTTGAATAAAAATTGCTCTGTAGTGCTTTTAGTGATCAAAACCTTCATAGTGTATCTTTAAATATGTACTTTTATGAAGGCTAAGTAACAGAAATTAAAAGGGAGGGCCAAAATGTAGATGACTGAGGCAAATTTGATGCAGTTCATTGATTTATTAATACTAACAGAGCTTATAGAGTTAAGAGATGCAGGCAGGGGTGAAAACTAGAAGGCAATCTGTCGTCATGGGATAAATCCAATTAGAAACAACCAGGAATCCAAAGTTCAATAAACTTGCAAAAAGGTCAAACCTGTGGGTCAATCAGGCAGGTTACAGATACAGCTGTCAGGGTAACAGATAAGCAGAATAAAGGAGCAATAAGGCCAAGACAGAAAGCAAATGTAAACATTATTTTGCAATCTGATTAGAAACAAAGACAGGTAATTTTCGAAACAAGAGTTTTTCCCACTTTTTGATGAGGAGCCGAACATTTATGTGCAAGCAGGCAAAAAAAAATCCTTTTAGCTCCATATTGTCTTACGTAAACAAAGGAAACAAAAACGATTTACAGCCTGTTATACAAAGGGATCCTGTTTTCCTGTCAACATGTCAACGCTGCACACAGAGTTATATATCATGGCCAGAGTTTCCCAAGAGATTTGCTTTTCTTTGAGACCTCATGCCTTGTTGTGTATGGACAAAAAGGCAAAAACGCATAAAAAAAGCAACACTTCCTGAATAAATTCAGTATATATGGTGACTGTGGGCAGTTTAATCCAGGTAACAGCA
>JAPZDV010000014.1:5818197-5836708 GCA_029814665.1 Acanthurus lineatus
CTCAGGGCCTCGGGGAACAGCAGCTGATGAAGTGATGCATTTGTATTTTTTTTGGTGTGTATTGTGTGTGTGTGTGTGTGTGTGTGTGGGCGGGCTTGTACATAGCCTATATCTTAAAGTGTACGTGAGTGTCTGTAGACAGGCATATTGGCATTGGATTATGTTCAATATGTATTAAATATTTTAACACTACTATATACTTAAAAATTAATACTACAAGCTTCTGGTACATACAACACTTTCTCTATCCTTTCTCATGTTTTTCCTCATATTTGTCTTAAGTCATCCTCCCATGTCTCATCATGCTGCTAATTATATTTCCCCAACACCTTGACTCATCCATTTCCTTTCACCTCCTGCACTCCCCAAACTCCTCTAGCCTCTAACCCAACACTCCTCTTTCATTCCTTCATTTCTCCCTAATTTCTAACCCCGGTCTCCTATTCCCTACCACCTCCCTTCCACTTAATGAAATCTAAATTAACTTTGTTCCAGCAAAATACAAAATTACTTTTTACCAAGGAGAAAAGTGTAATCAAAACTGACTTTGCCATCAACCATAACTCTATTAGTGAAAGGAAATACAATTTGGAGATGCCTAAAAAGTCTCGAAACAAAGTTGGCTAATACTCTGAGATCTGAATTTACTCTGAACAGTGTTTAAATGTAGTTAATTGGTAGACTGATGTAAATGTGAAATTAATTGCCGTTGCTCCTTCGTAATTCCTTAACAGGGCTGAAAATTAGAAGTTTGACTGGAGAGATATGGTAGTGAAATATTATAAGTATGTTAGCATTTGTGTTAGATCTCTGTTTGATAATGTCAGGCTGCAAGTAGCAATAAAAAATCATAGATGTCTCATATAAGAAAATTTTGTTGCGCGTAAACATGAAAATAGAATGTTTAGCAGGTTGACAATCAAAATGACGTCAAGACAGGAATTCAATCATTAGATTTATTCTGTATTTAAATGAACTGGTAATCAAATGTAAGCTTCTGTATGCTGATTGTCCTTGATTGAAATCCAAGGTAAAGGGTAAACAACATCATTTGGATTTATCCCAAAAGACAGACTGCTCAACTGTTTTGCTAGCATGGCTAAAATCTAAAAGGCCAAACAGCAGCTTTTGCAGTGGAAGAGCCTGTAGTCTCCAAAACTGAAGAAGTTGTATCAGGACTGATGCACAGCAAAGAGCACTCTGGTTTTCTTTGACAGACATCAGTAGCAGTGCATTTAATTTAGTCACCAGTGCCTGGCAAAACATGAAACACCAGGTTATACTTCGGAGAGTGAGGCGAAGTTGGAAAGTTGGCAAATGTGAATAAATCTTGATACATTACCTCAACATTGCTGATTTCCATCAGGTTGTTTAACAATCAAGATATTTTCCATGATCTCACACTTCTTTACAATGTCATCTTTTTTTTTTCTTCTGATTGAGGGACCACTAGCCACAGAAATGACAAACTATGTGCTTAAAAATAATTATGAGAGCAACAGATGTTCATTAACTAATGTGATAAAAACATAGATTACTATACGTCACTTAAATGGTTGCTTGATAAAAAGAAACAAAATGAACCATATGTTAGCAAATCTGTCAATAAAAGTTTTAAGTTTAAGAGTTTTTAAGTTTATAAACACATTCAGCTACAGTGTTTCCAGTTGTTGTTCAAAAGCCGCAGGATCTGCTGCTAGAAAATTAATTTATCATGATATCTGCACTCAGTAAACATGTTTGTCCTTCGTCTCCACTTGCTTTTTCTTCCTCTTCACCTCTCGTCCTGCAGGTTGTGAGTTGTATGCCTTCTGTGGAGCGCTGTTTGGTATCTGCAGCATGATGACACTAATGGTAATTGCAGTGGACCGGTACGTGGTGATCACCAGGCCTCTGGCCTCTCTGGGCGTGATGTCTCGCAGGAAAGCCCTCAGCATTGTGGCAGCTGCGTGGTTCTACTCCATGGGCTGGAGCCTGCCTCCCTTCTTTGGCTGGAGTGAGTACGACTGAGACCTGGAAGCTGAGTCATTATTGATCAGTGTGATTTCTCTTAGGAATTCAGTTTGTTGAGCTTTGTCTTAGTATTTCTCTCTAGCTGATTTTATTAGCATCAGTGTGTCAAATTCCTTTTAGAAGTTATGCTGCTATGACCAATAGATCTGACTTTGCGTTTTGTCTACATGACAAATACATTTATTATTAAAACAGTTATCAGAAAACAGATCACCTTATGTTTACCTGTAGCTGACATTACAAAAGCCCAACAGTAATGGATGATGAGGTTGTGTCCTGTTGGCTTTCGTACACACTCACAAAAACGACCACATGTTGGTGTTAACAAGTCAGCATCTATTATTTGGCAAAATTTGTTTTACTTTTTTCACTGTCACGATGAAGCCAACTGCTGTCACAGTCACTAGCTGTCATTTTTACATTTTTATTGCCTGACAATCTTTTATAAAGTGGGTCTTATCTAATATGAGCCTGTCAAAGGACAGACGCCAGACAGGTGGTAATTAAATTAGACAGACATAACATCACTTCAATTTACCTGTACAATCAGTGCTGAGACACTGCATATTGAGTCTTTAAAACAAAATAAGAGGAGACAGCTCTTAGTACAAGGTGTCTGTCCAAACAGGACCTAAATTATTGGAAGATTAATATGTAAAATAAATCACAGAAGGTATTTGGAAAAGCAATTTTTAAAACCTCACAAGTGTACACTTATTTGTATATGGTTTAGATTCACATTAATGCTTTTAAATTGTTGGAGATATGGAGACAAAGGGGTATACAATTGAATGTCAGCAGCATAAGAATGCACCATTGCTGTGTCTGTGTTTAATGTTGCATGTAGACAGAGAACAGAATAGGACCAATTACAAAGCCCTGGGGAACTCCACAGGCCAAACAAAGCCTCAGTGAAGCCAAATCTCTTTTGACAAAAGAAAAATACTATTTTGACAAATTTTAAAATTGTTGTCCATAAATGGCTTCTACAGTGTTAGTAGACTGCAGTGCACATTATGTAGTACATCCTATTTATAGGTTCAGTATATTAACAACTACACATACCATTACTGCGACCAAAATGTACAAAACATTAGTATAATAGTTTTTTAGGTTGTTCATTGCATGAGAGAGAGTTTGCTCACTCTCCCTCTGAACAGACGGCCTGAAAAACAAGTTTTGAGAGCTGGACATATTGTATATTTATTTAAACAGAAAGTACATGTTAAACACGTGTCCTGTTTAAGTTCTGTCACCATGCTACTTTGTTGCAGTGGCTGTTTTCCGCTAAAAAATCTCTTGGGGTTGGGAGCCCCCGCTGCCACAACACCTTAACACAACATGTGCTAAAAGTGACTAATGGCTTCCTTCCATGTCTGCAGAAACAGAGATTGTTTTTCAAGTCTGTGTGATGTTTAGAAAAATCATTACATGTGTGTGTGTTTAGAAAAATCGTTTGGTGTGTGTGTGTATGATCAGCTCTAGTGTTTAAGTGAAGACACTGTGGTGTCTCTTTATGTGTGTGTATATCTTTTTTTGTTGACTTTGGGTGAAATGAAGGATGCAGTCCAATATAGGGAAAGGCTATGGCGTGCATACCAAACACTACGAGTGTTTATTTTCTCAGCAGCAACAACCAGAGAGAGCTCCAACTGCTTTGTGTGATGGATTATACACGTGGGCCACTTAGGTCCCATAGTCATATATTAAAGCTTGAGCAGGAATAGCTCAACATTTGGAAAGCTTGAAACTAAGCTAGGCAGCTGTACAAAAATCTGCCTACAAGCACCTCTAAAGCTCACTAACACGTTACATCTGGTATTTTGTAATAGGTACAAAAGCCAAAGTGTAAAAACGACAACATGTCTTTTCACAGGGTTTTTCTGTACTTGCAGAACTATTTCTGATTTAAGGAAGTTGTTTTAACTCTTTTAGTTTTTGTTCAAATACAACAAAAAGTTCTTATGTCTCAATAAGCATTAGAAATGCAATATAATCAATCAATTTTGCAATCTACTGAGATGACAAATCTTGACTATTGGAGTGTTAAATGACGTACAACGTTAAAAAATAATGGCTTACAGGTTTTTGTTATTAAGACCCCACGCTTAGAGGACACTAAGACAGATGTGTCCTATTACAAATGCAAGCAGGTCAAAGTTCTTTCAGATGAGAAGGAAGCATAATGAAATACAGAAACTGACAGAAAAGTATGATTTTTTAAACTTCTTTTTGTGGAAAGCAAACAGTGGAGTATATGTGTGTTTTCCCACAGGTGCTTATGTCCCAGAGGGTCTGATGACGTCCTGTTCCTGGGACTACATGACGTTTACTCCCTCTGTGCGCTCCTACACCATGCTGCTCTTTACCTTCGTCTTCTTCATCCCTCTGTCCATCATCATCTTCAGCTACTGCTGCATCTTCAGAGCCATCCGACGCACAACGCGGTTGGTACACGCACACACACACTGATCAGTTTTAGCTTCGCTCCTGCCCTGTTCACTCTGGCGTCACACAGTCCCACATACCTTGATGCACATGTGGGTGTCTGACATTGTGATGTGCATGTGTTGATGCTGATGTCTTGTTGATTAATGATGTGTCTGGGTTTTTCCATCGATTTCCACTGATGTCTCACTCAACCTGCACGCTGATTCTGCAGCATCGGCAATGTCGGTGATGAGGAAGTTGTGTGTGTGTGCACACGGGAACAATAAGTGTCTAAGTCAATTAGCCTAGCTGTCACAATGAATTAACTGATAAGTAAAATACAATGAAAGCCCTCTTGAGTTAAAAGAGACATTTAAATGGCAGTTTCTATCTAGAAATATAAATTGCATTGAACACACCTGCAGAATCATTAATGTGTGTATGTGTTTGACAGAGCAATTACAAAGATCAACTGTGAGGGAAACAGAGACTCTGTGAAGAGGTTCCATAAGATGAAGAGCGAGTGGAAGATGGCCAAGATCGCACTCATCGTCATCCTTCTTTTTGTCATCTCCTGGGCCCCTTACTCCTGTGCAGCCCTCACTGCATTTGCGGGGTAGGTGTGTACGTGTGGTCGCTTTATCAACGACTGTGTAAGTGACAGTTTTACAGTTTGGTATTGTCAAAACCGATAACTTGCCAAGCATTATTTTATGGATGGAAATGGACAGAGATGACTTAATTTAGTTTTATAGAGAGTTTTAGCTCATTGTTCAGCTGCCCAACCCACAGCTTTATAGTTTTGGTTCACTCTTACTGCAGTTTTATTGTAATTTTCAGACGCAGCAGACATCTGCTGTTAAAACTTGCTTTAGACTACGTGCTCAGTACCAAACTACAGACAGGCACGGATAGCGAGCAGCTGGTGAACTTAGTGGAGAATTTAGCAGCTAAAGCACCAGATATTTCCCTCAAGAGTCAGTAGAGAACAAAGGCAGAGCTAAAAATGAGTAAAAATTGGACCTACAGTCACCAGGTGTCTTAAAACATGACTGTAAATAATAATGTGACTCTGTACTTGCTGGATGTAAATACAAGCAGGTTCTACATACCTTCTTCATGAGGTAATAATGTGTCATTTTGAGTTTATATTGAGATTGTGTTAAAAATATCAATGATAAAACTGTAAAAAAAAGAGCTTCTTAAATCATTCCTGTGTGTTTCTGTTCTTGCTCTGTCACAGCAGGAAGCGGTAATGCATCTTTACACTGGTTTCCATCTGCATAAACGGAAACAGTCATTTAAATTAAATTATTCTTTTTCTCTGCTTTCGGCAGTCATAGTTCAAACTTTCTTTTCTTCTCACTTGGAGCAAATTGTGGATGTTAACAAATTACATTATTGTCTTTGTTCTTAAATTTTCTGTAAATGTTACTATGTTTTTATTTTTATAAACTTGTAGTGAAAGTCTGATATCTGATCAGCTCAGAAAATTAAATTTTGTTGTTACAGCTTGTTTCCACTTAAGCTGCAATGAAAACTATTCAGACGTGTTTGTTGATTTTACAACATTTTTTAATTTGAGCACTACAGTTGTAATGCCATTCACATCCCTTACAGCATGCTGAGTTATGAATCAGAGACTTACACATTAAAACCTGGACAAATAAAACCATATCTATCTAAAGGTAAACTTTGGTGTGTACTTTGAGTTCTTACATCATGAAATGTGATGCACTTCCTTTGAAGTGTTTGGTCCAAAGTATCCGACATGCTTTGCTGTTAACTAATGAGCTATTATTTATGGAGTGAAGGGCATTTTACTGGTTGAATGTTACTTCCTCTACAGCAGTGTCAAGTCAGTAAAAATACAGTTTTCAGTTCAAGGACACATCTCATTGGATAATTACATGATAACATAAATCTAACAGTGAAAGTGAGTGTCCCTCTCTTGTGTCTCTACATTAATCCTGCACTAGCGAACAGACCCACTAATGCCCTTGTCACACGAATGTGTCTCATTTCCTTCTCTCATTTTTCTTCCTCATGTCAACACCTGTCCCCGCTGTCCTCGCTCAGGTATGCTGACTTGTTGACTCCGTACATGAACTCGGTTCCTGCTGTGATCGCCAAAGCATCTGCCATCTACAACCCCATCATATATGCCATAACGCACCCAAAATACAGGTAGGATGAAGACTCAAGTGCTGAGATTCATTAACAGCAAATTTAAATTAATGATTTGGAAATAATATTATGCTGATTTTTGCATTTTGTCAGTCTACCCAAGCTTTATTTCTGTGACCTTAATCAAGTACATCATTGCAACTGAGGTTCACAGCTGAAGCAGTGTTGGAGTTAAAGTAATAACATGGAGAGAGCACTCATCCGTCTTTTTTGAAAAATGTTTTTTGGAATTGTCTTGATCCTTTTCCATGTGGGAAAATTTCCCTCAGACTCTGCAGTGGTTATTACGGTGGTGATGGGGATTACGAGCAGTGCGACTGCCTCTTAAAACAACAGACTGCAGGTTTTTTGTCATATACTTACCTCAGCAAAGAGAGTGCTTTCAGGTAGCTCCCTGTTTATGAGGAGCTGTATATTTGCTGCACACTCAAGCTCTTTGTAGAGAAATGACTGAAGGTACTTGTGAAGGAGAGAACAAACAAAAAGCTTTGCTGCATCAAAAGAGCACTTTTTAACACGTATCGCACGCCACCTGGGTTCTGCATGCCGGCGTCAAAGCCTTGTTTCTTTACATAATTAAGTGCTATTTGTTAGGTATATTTTCTTCTTTAGCAATGTGGTTTTCAATCCAGATGCTGTAGAAATGCTGTTGTTTGGCTGAATTTTCTTTATCTTCAGCTATACTGTCGGCCAGGGTTGTGTGAGGGCTGTGGAGGTTATATACCGTTATGGTGGATTTATTCTTGACAGGTGTTAATGGCAGTCTCACTGTGGACACCCACGTTATAGTTCAGAGTCAGATTCTGTCATTTAAAGCTCCACCACAACATTAAACGGATGCATTGTACCTGATCAGGCTGTATAATGTCTGATCATCTCCATAGCAAAGACTCAAAAAGCACCAAGGTCATGAGTCCCAACTCCCACACAAACCCACATTTTTGACAAGCCTGTAAAATGACATGAAAAATCGACCCCCGCCCACCCAATTTAATTATTCATTTAACCGCTCAGTCATATTTCCCTGTAAATGTCCTTCCTTGATTTTCTGCAGTGTGAAAGCCCGTAGCAGCTGGCCAGGAATGAAATTGTCAGACATATCTCAAAGGCATGACGCCTGTTTATTTATACACCTGTTTATGTGCCTTAAAGGACAATTTGTGTGTCATATCTACAAATTTAGAGCCGTTTGGTTTATTTAAAGTGTCCACATCTAATAAGTTCAGTACTTACTGGAAAGGATGAAGTCAGGTGATGCTCGTCATAGACAGGTGACTCTCATTTGTATGGTGACCATAACATTGCGTGTAATTGTAGATTGGAAACTTCTCCTCAAGCTGCTAAAACCTTGTGCAACAGTATAAATAATATTCCTCTTACTTACTATACATGCTTAAATTCATGTGGTGATACACAGTGACGGCAGGAGACGACTGATGCTCTGAGGCTTTCTCCATCTAACTTCATGATGTCTTCACTACGAACAATCTCGAAAACTTATCAGGAAAAACACGAGCAGCAGCCATGTTGATTGGTCCCTGCTGATGTCGGCTGTGCACATGTCAAAGCCACAATAAAAAAGAATAGAATATAGTTAATTTTACCTGTGGAGAAACCTGTCTTGGACTCTGTTCTGAATGTAAAAAAAAAAAAAAATCGATACACAATTCACAGAGTTACACAACAACACAATGTATGTTTTTTCAGAAGGTGTGTGCGTCATCTGCATCACAGTCTCCAGCCTATATGGCGTCTAAGTGACCGCAGCAGCTTAATGCACAGCTATAAACCATTCGACGGAGGAGTCTTTTCTATTTTTTTCCTTTTGGAAACACAGAGCTCTGTAATGGGGGTCACTGGCTTTAATGTGTTCGTAGAATTTGATTGCTTTTTTAAAATCCCAATTAAAAGGTGAAATTGGAGCAATTCAGCTCCTCGGCCACAGATGTCAGAGAGAAATATTAAAATCCATAACTGAACAATTTTTGGTCCTCCTGTGTATATCTCAGGTCAGCGATCAGCAAGTATGTTCCCTACCTCGGCGTGTTGCTGTGCATCACCGGCAGAGACCGTTTCAGCAGCAGCAGTTTCCAGTCCACCCGCCGATCAACCCTCACCAGCCAATCAGAGGGCAAAGGCCCCAACAAGCCCCGCAACTCCTCCCTGTCCGAGAGCGAATCAGTGAGTGTATCTCATATCAGATATGGTATGTCTCTGTCTCACACTGTATATTACAAATGCCTCGAGAGTTATGAGTCGATGATTTTTGTCTCGTGTTTCTGTGACTCTTCCAGGCCCACTTCTCCGACACGGAGGAGGACTGCTCGTCTCGGACGCCTGTCTGTCGTCAGTTGTCCGGTGATGTCAAACAGGTGCGCCACAGCAGCCAGAGGTCAAAGGTGAGAGGTCACACCACAGGAGAGTTCGAGAGAACTGCCGCCCACAACCCCACCGACCCGGCCATATGTCTCCTCTCACAGATCACAGTGAGTAATGTGACCTGGCTTATGTCAACATACTGTCACTTAAACAAACACCAGTTTGTATTAAACTGAAGATATCTGCAATTTGAAGGTCATAAATTTCTTTCTTTGTTACTTTGAGTGTCAGATAAGGTGTCGTCACACTGAACTAGAACACCATTTAGCTTTTCTCACATCAAATATCATGATTTTAATGGGAGGTTTTTGCTTCTGTTTTGGCGTTATGTCAAAACAGATCTTAAATCTGCTCCTAAATTTTTTGGAGTTCCTGTTAAATCTAATAAAAGTCATGTTTATGCTTGGTATTGCATGCCAAGTGACTCCATGAGGTGAGGTCATGTTTGTTGGAGCCTTTTTTGAAATCCAGGCTCTTCATGTTCAGGAACAGATTCCTCAGCGTGTAATCTGATAAAGTCATGTTGCTTTGGTTGCTTTTAAAATTGTATTGTTTCATTTTGTGTTCCCAGCGTTTCGGTGTCACTGCCGTATTTTATTTGGAGTCTGGTTAAAAAACTCTGAACTACAAGTTTGTATCTGTGTATTTTTTTTTTTTTTAATTTAATGAGGTCACAAAAATTCCTCCCAGACAAGCTTGACTTTTACATGATTTTCTAAAGGCCACTTCCATTCTCTACACTGGATAACAGAGTCACCTGACACTGAGCTGAATGCTTTTTCTCCATAGTCTACAATGTGAGGAATTTATAAGTAATCATAGCATCTACAGAATTGTTTTGTTGAAGTTAAATGTAATATAAAGAAAAAGCCAAGCCAATAAAAAAATAGTAAAAACATGCCAATCCTTGTTAGAATTTGCACCGTGTGTGTTGTTTTCACCTCCTGAACGTCATCAGGTTGGATTCACTTGGGGGAAACAGGAAACCAACAGCAGTCATCAAAGTCAGAGTTTAAAGGAGTTCCACACTGAACACACGAGGACTTAAACGGAAAATCCTGACTTTTGCAACCTGAGATTTTGTACTTACGGCCATTTTATTCTCATTACTAATACCTACCAACAACAATATTCTTACAAAACACAGTAATAACTGTATTTTAAACCAATTACTCGTGTCTGAAATTACATTTAAGCCTTTAAAAAACACATTAGAGCTGTTTACATTCCTTCGCGTTCATGCGTGACTCCAGAGTTTATTTAGAAAGTAACTTTGTTAGACAGATTCTCGGTCCTGCAGGTTTTTTTGTGAGAACGTTGAAGATGTTGCTTTAGTTTTGACTGCAGGTCGGGATTCGCTTGTTTCGAATCAGGACTTGTTTTTAAGATGATACCAAAACCACATGTTGTAATTTTCCAGCAGTGCACAAGTGAGAAAAAAGCAAGGGTTTGAAATTTTATCTCTAGATCTTGATTTCAAAGAAGGGCAGTATGAAAATGTTTAAACAATTAAATGAAGTAAACAAATCCCATGATCCCATGCTACTTTACTAAACTCTCTTTTGTTTGCATTGTGACACCTGGCGGCAGAAATGATATATTGTGCTTTCGAGATCAACACCTTTGTCGTCTTTCCAGACAGTTCAAAACCCAATCACGAAACACCCTTAACATGACAGCCAGGTTGACTAATGACCCACGTGTGACCCTGTTGTCCCTCAGTGAGTCAGCATTCCTGGAGAGGTTAAATGTCTTTGACTCCCCAGCGGTCAGGAGAGATGAAGCCTTTTGGACTTTTGATGAAACCTCTTCAGCAATCAGAAGTGCAGAAGCCTTTTCATTCAGAACTTCAGGAGATTTTTAACAACAAATGATAGTTAAAGTCTTGGCCAAGCATTGATTTCTCACTTTCATTACTTAACAGGCATGAGAAGGATGGAAAAACCTCCACTGTCATTGTTACTATTTAAACACATCTGCTTATTGAGGCTTATTAAAGCCGAAATTTTGACATAAATGCTGCTTCTTAGTGAATGTTTGACATTTTTTAAGCATTGTGCTGTCAGGCAAATAAAAAGTGACAGGTCATTCAATGTGGGGCGTCCAATATGTGGAGCATTTCCGTCTCTCTGTAATCATCTTAGTTTACACAAGTAACCCACATGTACTCACAAATACAAACACATACGAACAGGCGTATTGCCATGCAGGTCAGGTTCACTGAGAACTGTATTACAGCGGGTCCAAAGATTAATCCAATAATCTGCGTGTTTCAGTCTTAATCCACAGTTTGCATGATGCAGCCCCGTGTTTCAAAGTACTTCACTCGTTGGCAGCCAAAGGTGGCTGATTGTTTAGGAATCTCTGACCTCCGTCCGTCTGCCTCCATCTGTGCACAGAGCAGAGGATGGAGGCTTCATGTTTGCTTTTTTCTGTAATCAGTGTTAACCTGCTTGTTGTTTTGCAAACAGTGTCATTTTCAAACAGCGCTATAAAATGACATATATATGAAAATAAGCTTTACTGAAAAACTGACATATTTCTCGTTGTGATCAGCGTAACTTTTTACTTTGCTGGGTTATATTTTTCTTGTCCATTTGGTATTTTTAAAAAAGTTTTACCTAAACTATTTTGTCATCACAACACTGCTTATTTTGTTTCTTTACAGAAAATCCTCTTGTACCTCTGAAATACCTGAAACTTTTAGTCTTAAATGAGTTTGACATTTTTGGGGAAAGATTGAAAGCATTCTGATCTCTGCACATTAAAATATGAGCCACAGGCAGGTGCTTGTTTTGCTTTGCTCGCTTGAAACAGGTGGAGTAAGCTAGTCCGGCTCTGTCCAAAGGAAACACAATCTCTCTACCAGCCACACTATTAAAAAAAAAATTGTATTTTGAAGTGCAACAATGTCAAAAATTCAAATCTTAAATTTCTTCAAATGCACATTAAGTGCAAACTACAAACATGTCCTGAAGTAAACATGCATACTTATTTTTTTAAAGTAGTAGCAAATTTTAAACCTACACCTAAAAGCTGTGTGGTGTTATGGGGTTTTGTGTTGGACGACTCCAACAAGGAGTCCCAGCTTGTTGCCTGGCAACCTCACGGCGATGACAGGACTGCAGGTTTAGAGGCGGGTGTTGATATGGGGGGATTTTTATTGCCTCTGGACAGAGCGAGAGTAGCTGTGTGCCCCTGTTTCCAGTCTTTACGCTCAGCTTGACAAACCATCTGCTGACTGTAGCTTCATGTTTTACAGACAGATATAAAATAGGTACAAACTGTCACTTCAATCTCAGCAAAAAAAGCGAATAAGTAGATTGAAAATATCAAATGCTAATAGTTTTAAGACCAGTGTGATGTCAGGAGCCCCTGTTTTTAAAGCAGATATTAATCATTTTGCTATTGGCGCAGATGTGAACTAAAACAACATGACATACTTTTTTAAAAGTATGTCAGTCGTTTATCTAAAATGTTTGTGTTCAAATCTCCCTTTTTTACATTGTTATGTATTTAGTAATAATGTGACCTTGTGACTCAAATAGCACAAAAGACTTTCTGTTTATCGCTAACACTGAACGGCTGTTTATGTGCATACTGTTCAGACTCTAACAGAGCCTGAAGACATCTCCATGTCGGACATCAGTCTGCAGCCAACAAGTCACCTGCCTGCTACTGTAAGAGTCCGTCAACCATTCACCTCTCGCTCTGTGCAGTAGATGTGGCATCTTTTGTTTTTTGTCTTGTTTTGTTTTTTTTTGGTGTCAAGGAAAACCACAAATCCCATGAAAGAATGGAATTAAATAATAAATGTTCCCATTAACAACCACTGTCAGTATAGAAAAAAGAAATCTAATTTCTGAGTCTGTGCCACAGAACTCCATTTTGTCAAAAAAGTAGTTTAACCTTCTTCCTGTTCCTCCTTAACATTGAATCGCCATGTTTTCATTACCCTTAACGTATTGCACTAGTATTGATACCCTTGTATTGATAGTCTCTTGGGCGGTTTAGTCCAGCCCAGCGTGTACTGGTGATATAAACAGGGTTAGGGTTAGATTGTGGTGTGCTGTCAGTGCCCCCCTCCCTCTACAGAGGAGTCCAGCTTTTCCAGCACACCACTAGGGACTAACTGGGCTAAAGGGCAGGAAGACTCTGCATGGATTTTTTGGCCAATTAATGCAGCAGTCCACCAGGATTTGTCCTGGTATAGCAAATGGCCAATACCTCACCAGTCGTTCACCAGTAGTGCAGAATATATTTATTTTCAGATTCTATGATGTTAATTCCCTCAACAGTATTAATACTTTTTTCCCTTGATTGTTGCTGCAGTAATGCATTTACTGTAAAACTCTTAGTTCATAGCATGTTATATATTACAGCAGTGTGCTTTGTCCACCAGACAAGCTTGATATTTTAAGGTATTTTTCATCATATAAAAAACTATGTATATTTATTATCACTACATACCAAAATTATTACAGTTCAACAAGAACTTTTCTTGTTATAAAAACATTTTTCTTTATATTGACATATCTAAGTGTCTACTTCTGTTATTGCAAAGCAGAAAGTGACACTAGGTTAGATTTTCTTGCCAATAAACAGCTGGCGGTAAACAGCTCTGAATCAGAGCAGAACCTGGTGTGACTCTGGATGTTTAGTCCTCTGATCCACGTGGTTCTCCAACACTCCACAAATCCCTGCAATACAGACAAAACATATTAAAATGTTGATTTTACAGTTTAAATGTCAGCATTATGAATGAAGCTTCAAAGCTTCAAACTGTCTTGTACAGCTTTACTGGCCCCAAATTCTTTTGTTCTTCAGTCTTTTCAAGGGATTTGTTTATAATAAAAAAGTTGCACCAACCTTTTTTCATTTGTCCTTCCCACATGGTTCAGTTCATCATGTTTAAAAGCTTTTCAAAGGGGAACGTCACCTATTCTACAACACTGCTGCTCACCAAAGATTATTCTGCTGAATAAGCAGTTTCAAAGAGTGTAAAGTAATTTGAAATGGTTGCCATATCTCCCTTTTTTTTCCACCTTGCCCATTCTCATCAATCCAATCACCTGTACGTTCCGGTCTGTCTGATTTCACTCATTTCCTGCTTCTCTGACATTGGTGTTAATCAGACATTGTGTTAAATCAAAAGTATGGGAGCTTCAACCTGCCATTATGTTTATATTGTCACACCCAGACTCCATATTTCTGCAACCAAGTGATTGTGCTGTCTGTTTTTTGATGCCCTCCACTGTTTTTGAAAAGAATGAACTTATTTGGGATTGATTAATTGTTCCCCACAGAAACTGCTGACTGACAACAGAAATGAAAAGATTATTTTAAAAATAATCATGTAAACACAAACGAGATGCTCTTGCAAAATAAAAAATCATCAAGATGTTAGATAAGCATTAAAAGCTTTATAGTATCTGTTACTTTTAATAGAAATAAGTTATTATTTACAGTTCAATATTTTATGTTCCCTCTTTTGAGGAAAAAAGCCAGAAAAACCAAAAATGATGAAATTAAGAATTGCAGATTTTCTGCACAGGGTCAGTTTGATTGCATTTGTGTCTACCTATAGAAGTGAGTCAATATTAAAGGATAATTTGAGATTATCTCACCTCGGGTCCTACAGTTGTAATTTTTCCCTTTGCTGTTGTGATAACATTGTACTCACCAAAGTGATTGCTAAGATTTGGCAACATGAGGACTTTACTCATAAGATGTCCAATAAAGTAAAAAACACAAGCAATCTGAAAGGTTATGAAAAAACCAGCAGCATTTCCAGATTAAATCACTTTATTTGGCATTAAAACTTGCACCAGAAATCTAAGTAGCAATCCTGCATTGCTTAGGAAAAACAAAACAGTCAGTGTGGTTGAATTTTACTGTTTGACTAGTTTTTACTCTTCCAAATAAGTTTTACAGAACGGCCTGTTTACAGTCTGTCTGATTGTGAAGCTACAGCTAACAGTTCGTTAGCTCAGCTGGCATAAACACTTATAAAGATACGTAGCTGTGAGTTTCTGAGTTGAGCTTGTTGTCACTGCTTATAATAGTTCTGCACACTACTTATAAAACTACACTGCGAGATATCTTTAGAGGTGCTGGTTGGTTTGATTTTTACCTTGAAGTCGGAGACAAGCAGGCTTTTTCCCCTCTCTTTCAAGTATTTATGCAAACATGGCACTTATTTGCATTGCATTTGCATTTTATTTGCAAAAATGCAAATAAGTATACTTCCCAGATTATCCAAGAATTCCTTGGTGAGTACAATCAAATTTGCACTGATGGAAATTTTTAGCCAAAACTACAAAAATAAGACCCAAGTTTCAATAAACAGAATTTATCCTTTAGAAAACATCAACTTTAAACTTGCTCAGCTAACTTTCCTGCTCTACTGCAGAGCCATCGATCTCCAGGACAATGTCCGAAATGATTTGCTTAGTGTCCCTCTGATTGGCTGTTGCATATTAAAATTTAGCGTCAGAACCAATCAGAGGCAAAGTTGGGGCGGGACTTTGCAGTGGAGTGGTTAGAAGGGGGGAACTGAAAATAGCCACTGGAATAAAGACATGGCACCTTGATCCCATGTAGCCACTCGTCTGAAACAGTCCCACTCCATTAAGAGCACTGTGGGAGGGCATTTAATCAATCCAGCCAATCAATGTCTTTGATCAGCTGTGAATGTTCCATGGTTAAATGGATGAGAGTTGTATTGATCCACATTACGGCAACAGTTCATAAATTGTAAGTCTCCACCTCTTTGTCTGTCTCATTCACACGAGCGTTTCAGCCGCCTATTCACATCAGACATGTTGAGAATTACCGACTGTACCTGAACGCCTCTGCCTCTTCCTCTCTCTGCCTCCACAGCTGGACAGCGTGATGGAGGAATCGGGGCCGAGGAGTGCATGCAAGACATCACCCGTCATTGTCACCTCCATATCCAGCCCGTCCATATTGCATAGTCCCCCAGGTTTCCACGGCAACCTCAAACTGACCAAAACTTACAGCCCCGTTGCTAAGGAACCCCTGGATATTGCCAGGCTGGAGACGACAGCATCACCGTGAACAGCTGGACAAAAAAGTGCAACAACTTCTCTGTACCAGCATGCCGTCTGCTACTTATGGAAACTCAAAACCAGAGCATGCTCTTTTTAAATTTTTTTCTTTCTTTTTTCGCACAGCAGAGTTTGAGTAAATTTAAATACCTGTGTGCCGTTTGCACACATGTATGTGGTGTATCTGTTGTGACATATCAAGGAGGTTGGAGATGGTTTACCTCGGAGCAGGAGGCAACAAATCAGCCTTAAAAAACACGATGTAAAAAAGTTCTCTTTCTCCAGGGTTTGGGGAGGCTACCGGTCGAATTTTATTTATTTTTGGTTCATGTTCTTGTCATAAAATTTGACTAAAAGTGTCAAAAATGTCAATGCATTTTCTTATTCTGTTTGGTTTTGAGGTGAAACAAGTCCTTGTTTTTAATCTTACCTTGCAGCAGTTGAATGTTCACTACTTCAAACATGTTTTGACCTCGAGTTTTTTGCGGTACCTTTAGCTGATTCTAAGACACTTTGACCATAACTGGGGACTAAAATATGCTGAATTTATATTTGCACTGTGCATGAGCCATATTTTAAAACAAAAAGAATTAAATCATGTTCTTAACTTGCAACACACACAAAAGTGGGAAGGTCCAAACTTTGTTTTTGTCTTTATTCTCTTTATATGAAATGTTTTCAAAATTAGATGCAATTCTGAATTGTGCATCCCCTAACCAGCTTTTTTTTCAGCCCTGTAAGCACCTCAAAATAACATTTTTTTCTTTTCTATTCAAAAAGATGTCAGACAGATGTTCAGAGTAAAAAAGTCACACATTTGGCATTTTAAAGAGACAAAAAATATTTCTTGAGAGCTGGTAGATAAAAATAAAGCTTAAGTGACCAGAATTTATGTAACAGAACTTCATTGGGAAGCTCATTTTGTTGTACTTATGTCCAAATAAGCAGTTTTTTAGCACCTGCAATTTCCAAATATTAAAAATATTCAAGCAGCCCTCACAAGCATTTTTTTTCCACCTTGGGAATTTGCATTTTCTTTTTGTGTATTTTTATATTTATTATATGAAAAAAAGTTTGTGTGAAAATCTGCTAAACATCCTGGTTTTGTGCATTTTGTGGTTTTTCTCATGCAAAAATTTAAAAAATGACCTTTGTAATGCAGGACAGCTGCTGAACAGCTAACTCTTAAATTAAACCCCCACAAACTAATGAACTTAAATACCCTGTGAGTAAAACTGCTATTACTGTACGTCAGCAAGGAGAAATTTATTGCTCACTTTAATCTTTCTGCCCTCTAGAGGTCAAAAACACTTTAATGCAGCTTTAATACGAGGTAATTTACTTCTACACTGGTTAATCAGACACACACATGCACCGATGTGAGCGGACAGAAGAGGACACAGTTGGTTTTGTTTCCCCTCTGGCTCTTTGACATCGACTTTTCCATTCCTGGTGACATGATGTACCACAGATTAGACAAATCAGGTCATAAATGTGTCACAATTACAGAACATTCGCCTGAGAGTGTCTGTGTGTGTGTGTGTGTGTGTGCGTGTGTGTGTCTTCACTAAGGAACCGGACTCAGTACTGTACTCTTAACATTTCTCTTGATGCCACGTGTCACTGTCATATTTACAATTAAGGCTTTTCTGTCATAAGAGTTTTGTTTCAGGATTTTTATCGATGAACTCTTCATGTTTTTACATCTTTTTTTCATTTAACGTCACATTTCCAAAGTTTTTTTTTCCAACCCTGAGCAGTTCCCTTTGAGATTCCTGAGATTGCTGCATCATTGACTATGATTGTAATAACTGTTCTGTTCAAATGTTTGAAATTAAAACTAAACACACTGTCATTTTTGTGTTTTTTTACATGACAAACAGCCAAATTAAAAGCTTAAATCTTAGTTAACGAGGCAACAGAGGTTTGAGGCTCCTTCGTCCCGCAGTTCTTATCAATGAATGTACAAACTGAAACATGGCTACAAGTATGGCATTATGACAAGACAAAAATATGATATTATGTATGTGAAATTTAATTTTGCTTCAATTAAGTGATGTTTTATGAAGTGATGGTTTCTTGTTGATTTTCTTTCTTTGTAAAAAATGTTTTGTGTTATTTATTTTTATAAATAAAAATTGTTTAAAAAATGTTATATTTTTGCATGACTGGTGGCTGCGTCTTCTTGTTTTTGCCTTCTGGTTGCTTGAATAAGTTTTGCAATATGGCTGAAACTAATTTTCATCATTCAGCTCTGATTATTTGAATTATCTCGAGTAATTGTTCAGTTAAATAATAACTTCTCTTAAGAAACAGTTGTGAGGTCGTTAATCATTAGAAAAAAACTAAACTCTATACTTATAATTATCTCTCTCTCTCTCTCTCTCTCTCTCTCACACACACACACACACACACACACACACACAAAGACA